>JBBMKB010070244.1:0-14293 GCA_037833945.1 Alaria marginata
CCTATTCATTTGTTACTTGCCTTAGTCATTTGACCATTGTTGACCACGCCTCCCTTTCGAGACGGAAGGGGGGGCATCTTTAAAATATAGTCTTAAAAACAATATTTAAAATACGTCCGCTGTGAGTTCGATCGATTTAGTGGACATAATTGACATAATTAACATAATTACAGCAGCACCGCGCAAGTAACCCGACAAGCGACACCGACCAGCGCACACGATTGTATATATAGGGTACAAGCTTCTCCTTCGGGATGCATAGATGTGGTGGTTGGCTTGAAATCCCGAGGGCGGCGCAAGCTGAAAAAGGGGGGGGGGGACCCTTGAAAACTGATGGAAAAGTAATCCGACAAGTAACACCGACCAGCCCAGACGAGTGTTGTATAGTTTGTAGCTTGCGGTAGTCTACATGGCTACTCGCGCGATCGTACCTTGTTCTGTATCATGGTATCACCGAGTTGTTGCGCCTGACTCCGCGGATGTTTTATCCCCGTTTGTTGCGCAGGCCGCACCTGGTACACTGCGTGCTGACGGCCTCAGCCTTGTGCATGTATCGTCCCGTGTACGACCCGGTTCGACGAATTTACAACTCGATCCTACCTGGGAATGGCCCGCCTGCGCCGCCGCTGGACGAGTGGGGAGGGATGAGCTGCATCTGCAACCACGTGTTCTGCAGGTATGGCGACAAGCACACGGCGCGTTGAGGCGTCCACTTTTTGCTTTGCGACCACGGCTGTACTGTTGTCCAAAAGGCCGCTGAGGGAAAAACCTCGTATTTACACGAGTTGAGCTGGAAAGTAATCGTGATGATTAATAGTGTAAGATTAAAGACACACCCACGCCTGTAACTCTTACGTACAGCAACACCTGCGACGACTAACTACAACAGCACCTGCGACAAGCACAGCAGCGAAGCTATTCGTGAAAGGAGTTCGCCGCGGAGGGAGGCGTGTTGACGCCGTAGACATAGTTAACCCTTTTCCCCCTCCAAAATTATCCGGTACTGATCCCAAGTGTTTTTCTGTCTCAACACGTTGGTGGGATTCGAAACGGTCAAAAGGTGGTACACCCCTCGGCATGATCAATCCGCGGCAAACGTAGAGGGATTACGTAGACTAGGGGTATTTAACGCAGGCTTCCTAGTACCGCACTCTGCATGGTCACTCGAGACTACGCCGTGATATTCTCAGCTTTGCCATCGACCCGCCACAGTGTTGGGCGATTATGAATGGCTGTTTTCTGTCATGCAGCGCCAACGATATGCGTGGCCGTGCTATTTCCCAGGGTACTGTGTAATTACTGCGTTAGGCCGGATGGTCGGACGGAGGGGTTAACGATTAACTATTTATAGGGTGTTGCAGTCTACTGGCGTGTAGCTCAGCCGGGGCACGGGACCGGAGCACTGAAAGCTTCGGTGCGTTTGTGAGGGATGGTTCGGTGTGGGTGATAACGCCCGTAACATTTGTTTTGAGCCGGAAGCGATCCTAAAGGACGTGCGGGAGACGTTGTTACGGGCGATGGGTCCAAGTTTGACCGTACCGGTAGTCGCCGCGCACCTACGACAGCTGACCCAATGTGACTCGAGCCCCCTGCCCCCCCCTGCTTCCCTATCTCCGACCGGGCTCGACAAGCCCAAAGCAAGCTCACAGCTCGCAGCCTACCTTAAGCGCAGGAACAACGGCCTCCCCATCGCTCTCCGCCCTCCCCGTAGTCGGAGGCTGTGTCTCTCGAGATCCCCTTGGCGCCTACCGCCATGGGCGTGGTGCTCGTTCCATCTCCACAGCGATAGAGTAACTTGCGGTCCATATAGCTGCTGCAGTACTTTTACGACCCTCTTGGGACTTGAGAGGGGAGAATTCCGAAGTAGTCTAAACCAGCTGGCGACCCCATTATCACCGCGCGAAGTAGCCCGGGCTGCAAGTGTTGCCGGGTGTTCGTGTCCGAACTGCACTGGAGGTTGCTGTACGACATGCGTGCAACATGGCGAGATTTCACAACAACTGACGCACGCTCCTCGTATGTGCAGAAGCTTTACACGATCACACCCGTCTGTGGTTTGTGGTCGATGTACCATATATTTTCAGGTGTCGCAGAAAGGTTAAAAGGCGCAGGCTGCTGTGCCCCACATATGTATGGTATTTTCTTTGGCGTGACGTGTGAGTTTCCTCTCGCAGCGCGTTATTGCTGCCGCTACCAGTGAACTTCGTGGGTAGTCGCGATGTCCGCCGACCATATCCGACGTCACACAATGCAGGCATTTAAGATAATGGTTTTCAGCCCATTCTTTGACCGCTCAACACCAGGTTTGTTTTTGGAATAATATGAACTGGAACAAGTATTCTCAAATATGACGTACAACCCCCACGGAAACGTCTGTCTGTGATACCGGGAATTACGGGGTATTTGTACGGATAGGAAGCAACACAAATGAAATGCGAAGCTCGAAGACGTACTGGGTACGAAAATCCATACCAGGTACCTGTATCGTATTATATGACAAACAAGCAACGCAAGAAAACGGAATACGAGAGGAACAAAATTGTGTACCTGGTACCTGGTATACCACAAGCAAGACAGAAGAAGCAAGACAGAATAGAATGAGGCAAGAAAAGTGCAAGGATTCAAGAAGGGCACTTGAAGAAGCGCTGGCAACAAACGAAGAAATACCCAGGGAGAATGATAACTACTACCTACCGTAGTTCTCGTATTATTCATACATAATTGGAATGGTCAAGAAGCATGGCTATTTATAATAGAATCCTTGTGCCAGGTATTCGGTTGCTCTCCTGTACAATAATCGAGACTACAAGAACTCGCCTGAAACATTCAATTGCTGACAAAATATTCTGTGGTTCACAAAATTGATTTCCTCGTGGTCCGCTTAAAAATATGATTACGATGATGGTTGAAATCTCATCAACATCGACTACCGGTACCACTCACTGCTGTAGTATTTATTTACTCCCACTACTGGATTAACTAAGCCTGTGTTTGCTTTTATATGAAATGTAATGCCAGGTTGTTGTTGTTGTTGTTCTCACATTAACTCGCATAAATCGCCAAGTCCGTGGTCACAGGACAGGCTCCAGTCACACCGGAGTGGAAGAATACCCCTCCCAGTGGAAAAAAACAATACAAACCAAAGGTGGTACACGAAAATATCATAGCCGAAGCAAGTAGTACATCCGTCAAGAGTTACTACAGCGAAATCGGAAGTCAGCGCACGTACGTATCAGGCCTACACTGGTACATACTTTCAAGATTCGCAGCTGAAACCGACTACACCGCATGCCACCGAGGAAAAAACATAATTTACAAATCCTAGGAGAAAAACAAATAATGAAGAAAGAAAGGAAAAAAAGGAAAAAGGAAAAAGAAAAAAAGAGAAAGAAAAATAGGAATAATAGCAAACGAAGCAAGGAGAAATAGGTATGAATATATGACGTATTATGGCGGTATATATATACCATACCAGTATATGATAGCTATTATTGTTTCTCGTGATATTCGTTTGTCTGGCATCACGCCTACTACTTGGCTACGGTAAAAAACACCTAATATGAAACGGAAAAATTGGCTCAGGTAGGTTTTCTTAATTTAGAAATGGTGGGTTCGACACTAACTTCAGTACAAAAAGGCTCCCAAATTTATTTTTTTCATGTAAAATGTCAGACTAGGTTTCTTAATACCTACCCTGTTTCTTGTTATCGTAGGTGTTCTGGGCAGTACTGACATTCACTAGTTCTCGAAAATGGCTGTCCGTTTGTAGACTTACATGTCAACAACGTAGAGTCCGAGGCTCTGCGTCAAATATGATGTGACGTGTAAAATGACTGGGTGGTGGAAATCCACAACGCTAGTACCAACCGAGCGAGAAATGTTCGCGGCAGTAAAAGTCGAGACGTCGAGACCAGACTGCGCGGGTAGATGCTTTGACCTTGTCTACAATAGTACCCGAAATAGTTTCATCATGCATGTGTGTTTCATCGTTTAAACCGCGAGGAGATTTCTTTTAAAGTTTCTCGTTTCAATCCCGTGTCGCTTGTACCGACAATAATCCGTCTTGTGAGAGAGACCCCGATGGAATAAATATTCTAGATCAACGACGAGTTGCCGGTGTTCCCCCCAGCAGCCACCACACCTCACTCACTCACCAGTCCGCCAACCTCACCGTTCATCACACTTTCTCGCCTTGCATCAAGGTCTAAACTTTACCTTCTTTTCGAGTACGACAACGAACAACTTGTTGCAGTTCAGAAATGACGACGACCATGTTTCGAACGGCTGCCATCATGAGCCTTCTCGCAGCCAAGCGAGCTAGCGCAGCGGACACACCTTCACCTAACAGCGCCATCCCCAAACCCACGTGCGATTCGAGCCTCTCAGTGTCGCTCCGATATTCCCCATCCTCGGAAAGACTGTACGTCGAGTCTGCGGACGGCTCCACTCGAGGTGGCTGCATCACTCTGACAGAAATTTGGGAACAGCTTGACGGCGATGGTCCACTATACGCCGTGAAGTCGAGCAACGGCGATATCAGCAGCTCCGCTACAGGAACATGGCTTCTCACGGAGCACTTGTGGATTGAAGACGGCATCACGCTCCAGGTTAGGGGTTTTGTGGTTGTTGCGTGACAGACGAACGATATACAGCTGTGTGCGGTTTGCTATGGCAGTACCTGAGTCGGAAGACAAAAATTCACGCATTTCTCGCGCAAGCTTTTGACCAGAAACAAGGACCACATTGCGCCTGCTTGATAGTGCCATGCACATGCACAGATATATAAGACGTCCTTGATACGTTTGCCATGCACCTCTCACAACTTCGCAGGTTAAGACTTAACCAGGTAAATGAACAGCCTAAACGATATGGTACTTTTCTAGAATGCAACATTTACGCCATGTGTCCAGAAGTTTCAGTTTTTTAGGAAGTCCATATCATAGCCAAAACAATAAAAGACCCTGTCCACGCCCCCCGCCCCTCGTCTGTTGATTACTGATGTTTTGATGATCAGGTGCACGGTACTTCTGCAGGAGGGGATGCCGACGAGCTGCGTCTCCTGAGCACAACCGATATGTACATCAACCTGCGCGCTTATGGCGGAAGTCTTGATTTCTTGAGCACCAAGGTTAGTCCGGTCAAAATGACCTCGCGCGCCCTACTGCTGTGAGGTCGTGTTCTATTCGTAGAGTATCATCTTCAGATTTATCCAGCATATATATTGGTTTGTTGTTCCAACCCAGGGTGGGCCCTTTTGTGTCTCCTGAATGTTTCGTGGAATGTTTCACTCCGTGTCACTGAATCATATGGCTCGAATCGACGTTTCGAAGGCCGTATAATATACCTGGTACACGTTTCTTCACGTTTTAGTTTGTCTTGGCGTTTTAGTTTGATGTGTGAGGTGTGCGTGTACTCTGTCCATCACACTGTTAAACTGTTATTTCCAACCGAATTATCGCACGGAATGGGTTGGATTTTCTAGGCCAAAACGGTTCTGACTGGCTGAGCTCTTCAAGTGAAGAACTACCGGTTGGCATGATAATTTTACCCGTATAATATTTGTTTTAGGGACTGTCGCATAGAAATGTTGGTTGGGTCGCGCGAACGAACGTCTTCAAATAATACATGTTTCGGGTGAGATATTGAGCTCCTCGTGTTAAGAGCTCAGAAACTTAAGGGTGCACCACTACTCAACCGTCAGTATCAGCACAACCAGTGGCCGAGCCGAGTGATGCTTTAGTTGATTGTTTTACACATCTGTCCGATATATGTACAAATCCCTGTTAGCATGTCATGGTGCGCCAGTTACCACGTGTTTCAACTTGTTGTGTAATGATAGACTAGACTGCGGTTGACTGAATATGGTAAGAATAGATACGTAGAACGAGTACTGTACGCGTAGTTCCTCGTGTCCTATATCGCTAACCTTGCTGCTCGGCTGCAACCCCACCTTGCCACTCCTCAGGTATTTTCCTGGGATACCTACAACAACAAGTTGACGACGACGAAGACGATGGCCGGTCGTACATCAGCGCCGTATCGGAGGTCATCACCGACGACAACGAGGAATGCAGTGGGCGGGCTAAAACTAACATGGGAGAGGCAAGGATGGACATCGAAGACAGCGAAATGGGCTACCTTGGGTACCAAGGAGGCGAGGCATACGGCCTCACATGGAAGGTGGGGTGCTACTGTATTACTTTGTTTGAAGGCGTTGTGTGTGTCCGGGCTGGGAGTTATTATCGAAATACATTGCTTGGATGTGTGCGTGAGCAGGATGTGTGACAGGCACCCCCAACAGAAAGATCGACTTATTGTTTACTCATGGAAGACGTACAGTAGCACGTCGTAGTGTTGATTGGTGACCACGAACGCGGCTGCAGGTAGCTCCGACTGTCATGTTTGACGGAGTGAGGTGCCGCGACTCTCGCGTAACAAGAAAAGTATCCATCTGGCGTGCAAACCGATAAATCACCACAACGTAATGTAGTCGTGCCGATACCTTTCGTACAAGTTTGGTGACACACACATCGCCCGCATGTGCATTTACCACGAACATAATACCACTTTCGACACGCAATACCTACTGGTCAACGGTGTTGAGCGAAAATCCCTAAGCACCGGGGCTTGAACCCCAAACATCGCCAGCATCAAGTTGTGAGTACCAGCAGCTTTCAACGTGCGATACGGATAAAACGAAGCGACCATTAACCAACACATGAATTAGTATTGTGTATGGTTTCTCCCTTGACTACATTTAGGAAAAACGCTCGCTTAAACCAACCCCTAATCGCCCATTCCCTTCAGGTGCGAGGGTTCTGCAAAGACCTTAGCAATCCCGAACTATTCGACGACGTAAACGTGTACGGCAATATCTACGACTCGGACATCCACCACAACCGATTTGGAGTGTACACGTACGGCCACCAGCAGGGTGACTGGAGGAGGAACAAGATGCACGACAACTCGGCGTACGGCTTTGACCCCCATGACGACAGTGACTTCCTGACCATCCACGACAACGAGGTCTACAACAATGTGAACCACGGCATCATTGCCTCTAAACGCTGCAACGGAGTGTCTATCCAGGTGTGTACGGGTTCATAGAAAGCACACCAGAGGTCCCATCTCCGTGCACCGTGCTGTGGTGTGTGCAGCGCCCGACAGCTCGACACAGTTTAGGCTACGCCATACACGGTCTACTACGCTGACAGCATGCAAATTAGATCGAAATGTTCAAACGGAAGGATTGTGAATTGTGAATATCAATCAAACATACATCGTGAACTCGAAATCACACCGACGCTCGACCCTCTGCTGAGCTGTCGAGCAAATAAACCGCTTGCGCATGTTTCCCGCCTTCTTTTGTGAAGTCTCCTTGACTAGTGCACAACTTACCATATTCCGTTGTCGTTTTTGTGCCGATCGGTATTCAGGGGAACGAGGTGTACGGGGGTGCTGAAAAATCTGTGGGCATCTTCCTGCACCGGAGCGGCGACGACGCGATTGTAAAAGGTGTGAAACCACTGAAAAGACAAAAATACTCGCACAACGGGTCTAACGGCAATAGGTAGCTTAAGCACGTTAAATAACATATTTGGGGTAAAAATGTAGGATTATATTAGAGTCCCTACAAGCACGCTGCTCATCAAGACGCAATTCATGACGGTCGCAGGTGCCGCAACTGTATCGATCATTCTGCTGTTTACGTTTGTCATTTATACGTCATGCGAGGTAGTCATTCTACAATGTAATGCCTCACAATGTGGCGTTCAGGTATACCATGTTAGATCGGTGAACATTTAACTGACAGACATCGCAGAATGCAAACTGGCGGTTGCGCCGATAACTGGTTGTTGTCTACGGTATTAAATTAGTGTTTTTAACCGCCGATCAAACCCATCTAATGCGTCCGGCGTTTTACTTTGTGCCTTATTCTAGACAACTACGTCCACGACAACGGCGACGCGGGATTGGCGATGATGGAGAGTTTCAACGCCGACGTGTCCGACAACACCTTCGAGAACAACAAGTACGGCTTCCGGATGTCCGTGGGATGCGCCGACAATGTTTTCTCCGACAACCTCATCATCGAGTCTACCAGGTGTGTAACGTTATGCAGTTCGACCCACGATTATTTGTATGTATTTCACTGTGACGAATCCGACTGAGAGCATGTGATCGGGGCGTCAGGGCATGATTGCAACGCGCATTCAACTCGAAACAAGCAAATCCACGTACCTCTCCTTTTGTCACCCGAGTTATGACGAGCATGGGTACAGCCTGCATGACCTCGGCCACCACCCGTCTGTGTCAAGCACCGGCCGAACCAATCGCGCGCAAACCATATTGAGTCCGTGCTGCCCCCCACATGTTGGCCATCTCCCATCCTCAGGTACAACATTTACACATACGAGGGGTCCGACGACCCGTGGGTGGTGGATTCCGGGCGGATGCAGGACAACATCATCTCGGACAACACCATTATCGGTGGTCCAGAGAGCATCAAGCTAGGCTCGGCTGACGGCACTCAGTTCATCGACAACAAATTCGAGGACCCCACGAAGATCCGCTTCCAGGACAGTTCGGAAACACTTATGTCGGGCAACACCGGCTTGGACGACGCTGAGTTGCGGATCACCGACGGGGCTTGTTTCGACGACAAATCGGATTCTGCCTTCACCCCTACGTGCTAACGGCCGTAAGTAGAATACAAATATTCGACAGAGTCTTATGTGGCATATGCGTCCGCTGTCGTTCGCGGCTAGTACTCTACAGTTCCTTTGTGTGTACGTATCCCTGTCGCTTGGTCACGCAAGAGTAGACTGGTAGTACCGGGAAGAGGATGGCCACGTGTCTGATCCTGTGTGTGCCATTTGGGGAGCATACTCCGCTATGTATGCGATGTTGTTGTGGTTAGTCTCATTTTTCCATGCCTTACTCGGCGGCTACCCCACAGTTTGTGTTGTGTTGTGTGTTTGGTAGTGTTGACGGGTTTATATGCCCACGTGTCCTATACCCTCTGTGTAATTTGAGAAGGATTTGACCTCCATGGTCAAGAGTGCGTATCTTCCTAAGGTGTAGACAGGGTTCGATATTGGTACAATAGTGTGTGCGTCCAAAGCTCAAAGTGTATCATCGAGCCTAACACGCATGTAAAACATACAAAAGCAGTGAAATATTATTCTACTTGAATATATTGTTATATTGTTCGATTATGTGGTAGGGGGTCCAGACATGGTAGGGGGTTCAGGCGTAGGTTCTGGGGACGGCTCTTGGAGATCAAGTCGACATTTAATTGTGATCGATGCTGTTCAAACTTGAGTCGAGTATTGCTACTGTTGTACGTCTACCATTCTTGTGTTGTCGACAAATGGGGTATAATTAGGTGGTATTGGTATATGGCGGTGGGGATGGTGGAACGAATGCAGCACTCTTACCGGGAGGTTGAGCAGAACGTTGGTTGCACTGCCATTCATAGGAGCGCCCCTTTCGGACTCGATGCTCGCCGCAATTCGTAAATATGGTGGTACTGTTTGTGTCATGTTTCCCTTGAATAGGTCGTTGATGTTGCTGAAGTGGTCGATCCACGTGTTCACGGAATTGTGTATTCGCGTTAAGAATGCCGTAATGCAGAGTGTGAGCACCGCGAGTGTATGCCTGCATGGTGCATGCAGGAAATATATCGATGGCGAATTGGCTACCAGTGAAGTATATGGTACTCAAAACGGGGCTCGGAACCGCCCACGTTAGTGACATCGGTGTTTGTGTGTGAACGCTTCTTGAGAGCATAGCAACACGAGGAACTTATTGCACCCATATCATTCCGGTTTAATGGGCAGGAGGAAGTCGTGACGATGTGGCGCGGTCTCCTGTCCACTAACTATGATCTGATAGGGCGCGCGTAATTCGTTGTTTTGTGGCCTGTGGGACTCCCATATGTAAGTAGGATGCGATACATGCCAAAGGAAATTCTCAAGCGTTGTTGGTAGACTGTTGGGTCTGGTGGAAAATTAGGGGCTTGAGGTAGAGAGCGTGTTGTTCAAATGTGAACGTTATCCATTCAGTCTCTGTAGTGTGTGAGCTTTGGTGCGGGTGTTGTGGATTGGGGGGGGTGCGTAGCAGGTATCGTATGTAGGACTCACCGTTGATAGGCCGTTAATTCGACCGATCGCAGGAGGTTCGCGGATACTGCCAATACACAGATACCTGGTACGTATATATGAGATAATTCGTTGACAATAAACTCGGTTTTTGCACTACAACGCCGACGTACGTTCGTTTACAGGAGAACAGCTGGGTTCTCCGACCTGGTATAGGATGCATTGGAATATACTCGGACGAGTGCGTGGTTTCTGTAAGGGCACCTTCTGTCGCCGATATGTTACAACATACCACAACATGAAAATATGTACACCACTTTCCATCATAAAATATTCGTCATTGAGGCGTATTTCCCCCGGACGAACACTTAATTCAAGGCTATCGGGTAGGCTGGATGTCGTTCCGCAAACTTACCTGCTTCTCGTGAAGGCAACAGCAGTCGTCCACCTGACCGTGTAAGCTATGTTCGGGGCACCCGGAACAACGCTATAAATATTAAAACCACTCCAATTTCGTTTTGTATCAGATAGCCCCAGTGCAATGCCTGGTACATAAGAAGAACCGCCGTGCAGTATTTGGTGTGGTGGTTATACTAGAATATTCAAACCAACCGTCTAGACAATAGTGTGGCCACCTGCCGTATGTATGTATGTACGGCAGTGCTGCAGCCGAGAGGACGCCCTACACCTGGAGCGCCTTTGGTGCCGTATCGATGTGTAATGTGATGCACCGAGCAACGCAGTAACATCACGCTGTCTTTGGGGGCGATCATTATCCAAAATTTGCCGCCTAGGCAGCTGTTTGTTGTGTGTTTCCCCACGAAAATGTTCGTACTCCCTATACACTGAAACAAGTATCGGTAACGTACATACCAGATAGGTCTAACACTCTATAAATTTTGAATCGCCACATAGTACGACAATCGCATCATCACGGATAACATTGATAGACAGCACTTTGACAGGTGGGTTAAAAATACGTCAATGAGACTAAATGTCGAGAACTATGGAAACAGTTACTGCTACAGTAGTTCTCGAAGTGAACCATCACCAACTTTGACGAGAACATGGCGGTACGGAAATTATATAACTCTAAGATGGCTTGTCGTGGGAAATCTGATCGATCGTGTAGTACCACTGTTCAGCCGATCCTGGGATACGAAGTATAAAACGACTGTGTGGACGCATGCTACGATAGAGGTGCGCCCGTTTGTTTCTGGGGATCCTGACTTCAGGGCGCTCTGAACCTCCCCCACCCACTAATGTTTTGAGTTAACTGAAAGTGCAACCCGATTGACAAACCCACGGTCTAGGTGTATACAAAACAATCCGACTGAAATACAAGGAGTTTCCGACGATTTTGGGTCAAGGAACCCCGTCATTCAGAAGCAAAAAAAGCCGAAAAGTGTTACCTCTATCGTAGAACCCGTCTGTGACATCCGCCGCTCTGACTCTCCTCCCCTTCCGATGGTACCGCCATGCCAGCTGCAGGCTTTGATCCCACTCCCGGTCAAGAGCAAGCGCATAGTTCCTATTCGCACCACATGACGATGACAGCGCGGGTGGACAACATACTGACTTTCTGAGCATCGTTTGGAACGTCAACTATTCCGAAAACATGCGGATTCGCCCACGTCTCATGAGCTCGCCGTGTCTTTTAGGCGTTCAAAGAGGTGTTCCAAAGGCTGCCGATTCGAGTTTGCTGACATTCTGTATATTTCGCGGCCCACGCAACTATTAGAAAACGGTGCTCTCAGAAGGCGTCTGGCTTTTGCCCACTTTTTACTCTGTCGACGAAACGGGGGGGTCTCATCCACCCGTGTCGGTATTTCTCGTAGGTTTCAATATCGACCTACGTTCCAAACTCGAGAACGATGAGCAAACTCGTGGTGCTTCTTGTGCGCGTGAGTCTCAAAACACGCCAGCGTTCTCTCTACACGCCAAACTTAAATCGAGGTTGTGGGTAGCCAACTATTTTAATTCAGGATATATCACAACTGGTACCAGGTATATAGTGCCTAGACACTGCTGCAACATACGGCCAATACCGTGTGTTGAAAGTTGGGTGTAGAACAAAATTAGGTGGTTGTGTACGGCGGAAATTTAATACTGTGTACCCGATGGGTCCTGAAGAGAAGTGCTGAGAGGGGAGAAAAATTGTCCGTTTCGTCGTGGTTTGCAGATTCTGCATATGTTGCCCACGGGCAGCCCAGTTGTCGACAGAGAGCCACCACCATATGGCCAAGGCATGGCACTGCCGTCTCCTGTGGCGCCGTCATAGCAGTGCTATGAAGACCCGTGTCAGAACCAACCACGGTAATGCAATGGCTCCTTTCACGGCAAGTGCCACGGCACATCCATGGCGGGATAGCCTCAAAGGTGTAGGTTGTCCGGCTGCCTTCTATTTGGTGCCCTAGTAAAGTTTGGCATTAACACACCCATGAACTGCGAAGGCGTTAATCTCCACAAGACTCATACGACACCGCCATGAGCACAGGTCTCGAGTCATCCCCCGGTAGGGTTTCCACTTTTTTTAGGTCAAACGTCCCTGACCAGTTGAGCTCCTGAAGTGAGGGAACTACCGGTTGGTATGATAATTTTACAAATACAGTTGTCTCAGGACTAGCGGATAGAAATGTTGACCGGGTTGCGCGAACGAAAATCGGGAAGTCATGTTTCGGGTGAGATGTTGAGCTCCTCATGTCAGGAGTTCAGAAATATATTGCTGCATCCCTACCGTGGGATGAGTGTCTCACATTGTAGTCCAGTGACTTACCAACAGGACCCCGTGACGGTGACACGGTTAGTTTATGGCAGCGCCATGGAACAGCCCATCGGAATCGCCGTGAATGTATATGTTCCCTGCATGTCATAGCCGTCGCTGCAATGAAACGCGACGGGTTGCCATGTGCCATATAACACAATCAATCGCAGTTCGTTACAGCCCGTGAAACGTAGCGAGCGCCTATGAAGTGCCACGACATAAACTTTATGCAATGGACCAAGGCCACGGTAGGAGGGGTGCCCCGATCTTGACTCCAAGGATAGGTCAATCGCGCGATTATCTCTTTTCCTCTTTCAAAAACGGACTAAAAGTATTTTGATAATCGATCGAAACAACGAAGGCCATTAGCCACGCCATGGAGGCGGTGGTGCATAGTCTGACACCGAACGGCACGAACGATCAACGCTGCAGACAAATGTAGGTTTCTCTTCAGGTGACCCCCTCACCGCGCCCTTAGCCAATGACTCTCCTCGTGGCATTTCGATGAGGGAGTCATCCCACGGTAGGGGCTTATTCTCTTTGTGGTCCAAACGGGTCTGACCGAATTGGGTTCCTCCAGTGAGGAACCACTGGTTCGCATGATAGTTTTACAAGTGTATTCGGTTTAGGACTAGCGCATAGACATGTTGGTCGGGATGCGCGAACGAATGTCTTCGAATTCATGTTTCGAGGGGGATATTTTTCTCCTCGTGTTAGGAGCTCAAAAACTGCCGCTGCACCCCTAACGTGGGACAACCCAACGGCTTCGTGGCACGGCCACGGCTCAACCAATGGGGCTGTAATGATCGCCCATCAGGATGGGGGATCGTTTTTGTCGTTTGTCATACGTATCTAAGTCGGGTCATGGGGGGGGTACAGGACTCTTCAAGTGAGTGGAAGCTCAGAAAATTCGTTGCGCCCTTATCTTAGCTGCGTTGAGTATTGAGTCAACACATCATTTACCGGTATATACCGGTATAGTCTAAATATATACTTCGAAGTATATCTACTCTGTACCCTATAGCTTGGGAAACTATTTCGAAATGTTGAGTTCTGTAGAGAGGGAAGCGGCGGAAGAGAGAAAGCCTGTGATACGAATGATTGCAGCATGATACCAAGCAACAATAACGCATAGCATTTTGCGCGTTGAACAAATCCGCCGGAGTAGCAAGATGTCTCGGTGCTTCTTTAGAAGTGCTTGGATGGGGCACTTTGTTGTAAAGTCACAGATGGATGGAACGGTACAAATAAGGAAATATTTACCCCGCGTCAACACTTTATTGCGAATTTACGCGTTGTCTTATCTACGTTACACGCATTGTCGTATTATATAAAACTGTACCTGGTATATTTTGTCCCCCTTATAAACGGGTTATATAGTTTCCGTGCACAGATTGATTACCGACAAATCGTCTACGTATCATAC
>JBBMKB010070255.1:0-14292 GCA_037833945.1 Alaria marginata
ATACGTCTAGGGAGGGAGAAGGAGAAAGACAAATTGCGAAGATAATAGATGGGATGAGCAAAAAAAACAAAAAAAAACAAAAAAAACAAAAAAACAAAATACCAGCTGGTAAGCAGCCCGCCCACCGATCCTGTGGGCGCTCAATTTCTGAAGTGAGGAAGTACTTGTCGTGCGAGTGTGTAGCGTAGTATCGCCGGCATACGTCACAGACTCTCTGATCGAAGTCTTCTTGATCGGGGACACGGAACACCGAGTCCCTCCCTTGTTTTTTTCTTGTTTCGTAAACGGCCTGGGAAACGCCCCCGCCACGCACGCCACCAATATGACAATCAGGCCAACGTCTTCGGGTGTGCGTCGCTTATGATACCCGCTTTGTTTTTGTTTTTTCAACTACGATGCTGTCTCTTGCCACGACAAAATTTAGCCGTTCGTTGTCTAACTGTGTACATACCAGCAGGTCAGCAGCCCGCCCACCGATCCTGTAGGCGCTCAATTTCTAAAACGAGGAAGTACTTATCGTGCGAGTGTGTAGCGTAGTATCGCCGGCACACGTCAAACTCTCTGATCGAAGTCTTCTTGATCGGGGACATGGAACACCGAGTCCCTCCCTTGTTTTTTTCTTTTTTCTTAAACGGCCTGGGAAACGCCCCCGCCACGCACGCCACCAATATGACAATCAGGCCAACGTCTTCCATGGAAACCCGCTAGTAGGGGGTTCCAGGATCTAGGGCAGGCGACAGAGCAAAAACAAAACATATTTACTGGGGTCCTCCCAAAGCGGGACGTTCGAATGTGTCCGGTTTAAGCAATCCTGTGCGCAAGTGATTTTAGCAATAGTGTCACTTTAGTTTCAAAATGCCACGAAAAATGATAGAAAGGGTGCCACGAAAAATGGTAGAAAGGGCTGAATCTGAGCACACGAACGAGTGCGTGGCGTCTAGGGTCGGCTGCAAGAGCAAGAGGTGTGATAATCACATTCAATATTTCGTGGTTTCCACCTCTGGAGAGCCAAAGACCCATTCGAGATAGACATCCCTAGCGGGTCTAGCTTGTCAAGGAATGAGATTTTGGATCAAGATGGAGTTGAACATTATATAAAGACAGACATGGATAAGGCACGCGGACGTTGAAACCGGCACGTGCTCATTTTTTCGGCGCGGCGCCTAACGCGTGCTTGTTTGTATACGCGGCGCCTAGCTGATCAAAATAACAGTGAGCAGCAATAAAAGTGGATGCGGTCGGCATACGATTGTTTTCTGATTTCTCCGTTCGACGGAGTACTACTCGCCATGCTCATCATGACGGGGGGGGAAAACCCTGTATTTTTTAGAGCATCTCGTCCGCAGTAAACTAAAAAATCATCTATTTAGTAAAAATACGTGATCGCTACAGTTTGGTTCACGTTTAAAGTGCCAAATTTCAAATTTCTAGCCCGGCCAAAGTCCACGCAGTATTTTGCGGATTTGAGTCTGAAAATTTGCACACGCGTTCTATACATCTGTGCCACAAAATCGAATGAAGGGGTGTTTTCGTTTTTAACGCGAGATATTTGGATTTTGGGTGTTTTTTAGCGATTTAGGGCCTCATGGCTCATGGGACACCAAATGTCTCACGGGCAAAAACATTATAACGAAACACCCATAACTTTTGCCCACGTTAATTTTTTTGAAATCTCAGCATCCCCCTTTTCCCCCCTGTTCATGGCGGCCAGCATGATCCCAACCATGTGGCATTCGGGTTGGTTTTGAATCAAGGATTCGCCGGGCTCAAAAATTGGAATTTTTAACGTGAACCAGCCTGTTCTTGTTAGATATTTAGGCGAGGTGCCGAACAATACTCGTACGGTAAGCATCTCAAGATGGGGTGACGAAACATTTACTATACTGTGCATCTCTATTTAATGAAGAACCAGGTACTCATCATGGTTTACCTCGGGCGAAAAAATAATGGGTAAGTTGTACGGCAAAAACAATACACCCTATACTCAGCATGCATGCGTGTCTCAACAAAAACAGGCTTTGGGGTACGTAACAGATGTGCTGCACCCCAAAAAATCACGCATAATGGTACCGTGCCGAAAACGACCAGCCCGGCCAACAGCCAAGACCAGTAGATTCAATGCAGGACAGCCGAGGACACCAAGTCTTGGCTTGGCTTCTCTGCGCCAGACAGGATATTTTTTAATGTTTTCTTTTTTTAAGCTTCGCGTTGCCTCTCATATTGTTGCTTCCTTCACCACGCTGGCCGAAAAACCATCAGAAAGAGGAAAAAAAGGTACAACCCGCCACCTCGTCGAGGGGCGGAAAATCCCTTTCCTATCTCTCCCTACCGCCCTCAGCACAACACACACGCCTCGGTACATGTGAAAAACCGCCAATTAACCCCCCGCCTCCCCCAACGCTGATCGGGAAAAGAAAAGACAAGAACGCGGTCCTCAAAACCAAAAACTCGCGCACGACGACGACTCCCGCAACAACCGATCGATTAATCGACCAATCAATCAATCAATCAAACCAACCAACCGGTAGACTAATCGACCCATTAACGAACTAGTCAATTAATCGACCAACCAATCGACCTACTGCTAAGCATTTAGGCGACGAGGGCAGAGGCCGAGGCACTCTCGTACTTCCAGTTCGCCGCGAGCTTGCGGTTGGTGCGGTAGTAGCGCGAGAGGCGGTGGATCCTCGACTCGATGAGAATGAGGCGGAACTTGGAGTCCTTGTCACGGCGGTTGCGCTCGAGGTGCTTGCGGACGGCCACGGCCTTCTTGATAAGCATGTAAAGGTCCTCGGGGATCTCGGCGGCGAGACCTGAAAGGTTTTCGTTTCGGTTGGGGGAATTTCGCAAGGGGGGGAGGGGGGGGAGCGGGGACGAAGTACGAGGGAGGAGGGTGCGCCTTGAGCAAAATGCGTGTGTGCGTCGATTTGAAAGGTACTGCAGGCGACGTATACAGGTTGAAAAAACTGGGGCCTGAACCCGAAAGATACCAGGGAGGTTCATATATACAAAGATCCGCCTGGGAAAACGGATAGACCACCACGGGGGCAGAAGTGGATTTCAAAGGCACCTTATCTACGAGGACTGCTGGGTTGACCTCTAGAAAATAAATATGTTGTTTGTTATCCGATACTATCAGCCAATTAGAAACGGGAAAACGGAAAAGGGTCGTCAAGACAAAATCAGCAGCTTTAACAACTTGTACCCATGACTTTCTTGTGATAAATTGCACCCAACACCCAACCTCTCTCCACTCCCACCGCCCACGCTCGAACACCATGATAACACACCTCAAAGAACAAAACGAAACACATATTATACATACAAGACGTAACCGCCACGACAGAATGAGTTGCAGTCGAAGTCCCTTGACTACTGGAAAAATGATCCAACAGTTATTCCAAGTATATTATTTGAAGTATATATATCCCCAAGAATGAGGCTGGATTTTGTAAGGGGGTTTGGCTTACCGTTGGCCTTAAGCACGCGGAGGATCTTGGAGCCAGTGATGGCGCGGACCTGGGCGATGCCGTTGGAGTCACGCAGGATCACACCGATCTGCCAAAACAAAAGGAAAAATAGCACAAAAAAGAGGAACGGTCGGTCAACAAGAGAGCTGAATCGCGAATCTTTCAAACATCAAGGATGAAAAAATCTGAAAAAATCAAACCTGTTTAAAACTGTACGTGCCTGTGATACGATTTTGGGGACCTACCAGTTAAAATAGTGTGGGATATTATTTACCAGTAGTAAATAGTAAACTACTCTTTTTCATTTGAGGAAAGGCGACGTCCGACGGCATCAACGCATTCCTGAAACCGTCAAAACGCTCACGATAACTCCAAGTTAGGCAACGGCAGCACAGCATGGACGCGGTGATAGCGATCAAGAACGGACAAATGAACAAACAACAGGGAAAAAAGAGGCAGCGGGACCAGCACATCGTCAGGGGTAGATTCAGGGGTCACGATCCACCTCCAGAGTCGACATGACGGCGACTACAAAACCTATTTAATTAGCCTTCTCGTTATCCGGCGAACGAAACAACCACATCATGCCTTTAGAACCGCAGTAACGTTGGTTGGGGACAAACAATTAAGAATTCCTACGTGATCGGGTGGAAATATACACTCTTAAACCTAGCGTTTCATTGCACAAAACACGCCACCACCGACATACCACAACCTCTCTCCTCGCTTACCCCGACTGCAACACCCAAGCACAACATTTTACTCTAGCACTGCATAATAGGCGTACATCACGCCAGACCACACGCCAGAGTCCCCGGTCAAATCCTGCCGCCGCAGCCCTCCCAGCCCTCCAGACCAGCACCTAGCCCCGACCGAGACCGCAAGGTCTCAATCAAACCAAGGGAACAACGATTCTACATGTGACCGTAGTCGGTAAGTCGGCAGTTAAATGTCACCTGCTTATCAGTGCCCCCAACGACATACTTACACGCACCCGCGAGGGGGTAATGTCCTTTTTCGCCGGCTTGCACGCGCACACCCACAACCTTCCGAACCCCTCTCCCCTCCTTCCCAACGCCTACCCTGTCTGCAACACCAGAATGCATACCCAACAACACAGGCCTCCCTCTCTCCTCGCCATCGCCTACCCCGAGTGCAACACCTAACGACACACCCCCACCCAGACCGAAACACACCTGCGAGGGGGTAAGGCCCTTCTTGGCCAGCTTGCACACGTGCTCGGTGACCTCCTGTGCGGAGATCTTGAGCCACGAGGGCGGGCTCCTCTTGTAGGGGAGGGACGACTTGGAGATACCCTTACCTCCGCTGTGCATGCGACCCATCTACTCAAGTCAGTCATGTCGCAGACCGGAACAACGCCAAAGCAAATCAAAGACGAGCCAAGCCAAGCCGAGTGGAACCACGCCGAGACAAAGTCGAAGCAAGTCGAGTCAAGGCAGTTGGCAAGCCATTGCCGAGTATAGGCGGTAGGCACGAAGTGGTGGGTACGTACGTGAATACAGCACAGCGCAAGACAAACACAACCAGACACGCCCCCCAACAAAGTCCCAAAAACAGCAACGCCCAAGCCGAGTCGAGCCCAGCGAGTAGGCGGCGAGCAACGCGGTAGAAACAAACGAACCATTCGGTTACGTAGAAACAACACAAGGCAACACCAGACCCCGCCCCAAACACCAACCCACAGACCCGAGCAAACGGAAACGAAAGCAACAAAGGACGTACGTAAAGATGGCCCAAAACAACACACACGCACACACACATAAATCAAGACAAAGAAAAGCGCAAGCAAAAATAGCAGAAATGGGGACGGACGGGGCAGGCAGGCAGCAAGGGCGAAGAGAAAGGGAAAAAAGGAGGTATGAGGGACGGGGTTAATCAGGGCACCCGCTCAGCTCGGAACAGGATGTTCAGGCCTAGAACTCCACCGAGCGGGTCCCTGTGCGCGGGCATGGTATGCTGTTGCCGAGTCCGGATCGGTCGAGTGTCCATGGGCTACGTGTGTTGTACCAGTGTGGTCAAGCAAGGGAAGGGGCTCCGCTCGAAGCCTCCTTGGCCACTCACCGAAGGCTATGATCCGACTACGGGCACACAACAACAGCCACGTATCGTACTCGACAAGAGGTAACAAGCGAGCGCGCGAGGGGGCGAGATACCCGCATGACTAGCAGCCCAACTAGTGTTCGGGTTGAAGATTTCGGTGTTAGGGGTGTTGCATTGCCGCGCTATGAATAGCACTCGCTCGCGTGAGCTGCAATACTGCGCGGTGCTCTGAACTCCCAGGAGAGCGCTAAACTAGTCCTTTGAACCCATTCAGCATCGGCTGGCCCCAGGAAGGCACCTCCGAAGTGAAAGGGAACAGCCGTAACGAGGAACCGCGTATGCCATGAGGCCTGCCTGTACCAACGGTGTCTTACCTTGACGAGGTGGTTGTGTCGAAAACACGAGAGACAGCAGTGCGAAAGCTGAAGTGCATGGTCACGGCAGCCGCAAAGCGCAGAGAACTCAAACTCACAGGACGTACGTAAAGCATGCCTCCGAGAATTGTAGAAACCCTCAAGCGGGAGAAGCCGAAACCAACAAACCAACACGAGAATACGCGCAGAGAACAACAAAACAACGACAACTTCTGAAGTCCTGGGGCACCTGGCCAAAGGAGGAAAGCCATGGTCCGCGGAGAATTCCCGCGGCACTTGAGGTGGACACGAAAATGGTGAGCTGGATGAACGGCAATGCAAGCAAGCGTGAGCCATGATTTGAATCGCACTCAAACGATATTCGTGCTCTCGTGTGTTTTTTGCGGAGTTTTCACATCGATCTTTCTGCAACTAGCCTCATCAGAGTACCGTAACTCACGAAGCAGCAATGGACTGACCACGGCCTTTGTAGCTACTGTGTGAGGATCAAGGTCCATAACGCGTGCGCCCAACCCCCCGGCATATCTAGGGACGCTATGTGTATGCGGTGCCGCATGCAGCCGTTCGAAAGATGCTTCGCCTACAATGTTTCGCTGCATTGACTACAGTAGACCTTCAACAGCCGTCTACAAACGTCTTGACTTCAGTACTGCAGGCAGCTGGGTATAACGGACGGGCGGTACCCAAGCAACCCAAGACGGGTACTATCTTTTTGGGCGTAAATTTAAGAACTATTTGTTATTCATATTAATTTAACAACGGTCACTATGTTTACGTCCAAATAGATAGGTACCGGGGTATCATAGACTAAAATAGCAGCGACTCTTCCTTTTTCCCGATTGCTACCGGTACTGCTGTACGAGCTCTGCTGCGCTCACCACGTGACGAGAGAAGCCTTTGCTTGCCCGCAGAGCAAAGACAGCGACGAACAGCAGTAGTTGCTTGGCAGCAGTTTCCATTGTTTCATACGTGCTCGAGCCCGCATTATAGACCAAGTATTCATATAATATCAAGTGGCGAAATTGCCGTTATCCCAAGGCTATCCTGATACTCTGTCCGGAAATATAAGATCCGTTTTTATCATAAATTTGATTACAAAACTGTGCTTATATTTACGGACATAGTGGTCTCCGTTATCCCGTCCGGCCCAGAGGAAAACGGTCGAACAACAATACATTCGTAGAGTTTGGTGGGCATAAATTAAGGTTTGCGCGAGAAGGGCGGCGTGGTTTGCGTGCTACCCATTATTTCGGGTGGCTCGCTTTGGCGAGAAGGTACTTTTCGGGAGTCATGTGTTGGTGGGAACGTGGTAGTCGAAGTGGTTCGTTGGCTCGCTTTGGCGAGAAGGCACTTTTCGTGAGTCGTCTGTTGGTGGGAGCTTACTCGAAGCGGTTTGGTGGCTCGCTTTGGCAAGAAGACAGTTTTACGGGAGTTGTGTGTTGTGTGAGCTGGGTCGCAGTCGTTTGGTGGCTCGCTTTGGCGAGAAGGCAGTTGCCGGGAGTCGTGTGTATGTGTGAGCTTAGTCACAGCAGTTGTTTGTGGCTTGCTTCGGGATAAGAAAGTTTGCTCCTTCACAGATAGACAGATGTGTGCAATTCAAACTGGAGGCGCGAACCCGTGCCACCAATCGATGTGCTTGGCAACCAACCGCCTAGTGCAGATCTTCATCGCGTGTGTTGGTGGCTAGCTTGGCCGTTGGCGATGTCCAATCGCTGGGTGCAATATAATGCCGAGGTGGCATCTCGAGGCAAAGTGCCGCCGGTAGCGAGTGTCATCGCGAAACTGAGTGCAGTCGATTCGGTGCATGGCCACGCTGTCGCAAAGAAGCGCTGGTTTGCGCTCTATCATATCGCGGCAGTACTCCAGAAGCAGCATCACCACGGAAGTCACGAAGGAAGCGAGAAGCGAGCCATCAACACTCCCTACCCTTCGTCAGTTCTAACCAGCAGGCACCAGCAGCTGTGCCTATACGTCAACAGCCAGCGGGCCAGGAGAAGACATGGCTAGTACGGCAGCAGCCCAGCAGGCGCTAGCAGCAGACTCTCAGTTCTATGTTTTCCAAGATCAACCCGCATGCATGATCAACGGACGATAGACAGAAAATATGAGAGATTTTCTCAAGAAAAACAGGCGTGATAATTCCGGGGTTTTTGCAAAAGCGTCCCCTGTGACAAAATAAATGGAGAATTATGTGTGGGACATGTGCTTTGAGGTGTCCCTGGCACAACCCAACCCTACCCAACCCAACGAAAGCACTGTGCTGAGTTGTTCCTGGCACAACCCAACCCAACGCAACCCAACCCAACCAAACTGAATTACTTTGATGTCATTTCGCGTTGGTGCGTGGGTATCCCTAAATGGTTTGACCACAAATGTATTTTTGTTAGGGCTAACTCGTTTAAGGCTGGTCGTTGTTACTTGCGCGGTTACTTGCCCGGTTTGCCGGGTGTGGTTACGAGTACCTGGTACAACTGTACGAGGAGCGGATGCCTGTGTTTCCCCCTTTTAAGCTGGCGATACCCCCGGGATTTCAAGTAAACCACAATCCCGAAGAGGAACCTGGTACTTGTTATATACTTTTTGTATTGGCGATTTCGACATCGGTCACATGACGTAACGTGGGCGGCTGGATAGATAGAGCGATGTCAGGATTCAGTGCCTGAGCCATGGGTGCAAGGACTTGTACGACACTGGTCGTACTGCTGCGTGCTCATGCTGGACTCGACGGTCCGCAGCTGTTTTTTTGTGTCGTTTATGTACCTGGGCCCCGTTAGGGTTACTAACCTGAAGGATATGATATGCCCTCTGGAGATACAGAGATGGGCAGAGGCAGCTAGGCAGATAGAGACTGAGATGAAAGGGAGGCGGGCAGGCAAATAAATAGTCAGACAGGCAGACATACATACATATATATATATACTGGCGTTCCCAGTAGCTCAGTTTGTAACCTCGTAAACCTTCTCAAGGCTATGTTGCGGGTTCGAATCTCTCTGGAGTGAGAAATTCGCAATTAGCCTGGAAAGCGATACTTTATTCGTCAGTAAACAAAATTCGACTCAAAATGTCGACGAGGGAAAGGGACGGCTGAACCCCTCTCGCGATAAAAATTATGGCAAGAACCGCAGGAGGAAAGGTGGAGATAAATCTTCTGTGTTTACCTTCCCCCTGTGTGACCCCGGCTGGTGCGTCAAAACATCTGGCGGCCAGAATAAATGGGACGAAAACACACACACATATAGCCAGAAGACAAACAGGCAGACAGGCAGGCAAAGTGAAGGAGAGATAGAAAGAGAGAGAGAGGGAGAGAGAGAGATCTGTGAAGAGACAGAAAACAAATCCGGGTGTGCAGTGGCCGGCTCTTGCGCTCGACCGAATCGGGAAAAAACAGATTGTTTGCCACCTGCTAGATATCCAACCCCCCGTGCTCAGGGCGCGCCACCACCACCAACAAACAAAAGCAGATGCTAATACGTATAAACCCTCGCAACGGATTAAGGAGATTCTCGCGCCAACTTCCTCGCGTCAACGAGGCGAAGAGTCTCTTTGTGGCTGGCGGTGAGCGGTGATGAACACCCGTGGACTGCGGCCTATGGTTTAGGAAAGTGGACGACCACTCCGCTCACGGCCAGCATCGCTGAAGCACCCGAGCCAGAGGTGATCATCCACATGACTCACTCATAAAAGAGACATTGTATTTTTATTGCTGTAGTTTATACAGTTGACCTCTGTCAGGGAAGAGAAGGCAGACTGATCGCTTGATCCGTTATACCCCACGCAGGATCCATATCCATCCACCAGAGAAGCCCGGGGATTGATCCAGGATGTCCCCTGACGACCACAACAGATCCATATCCATCCACCAGTGAAACCCGGGGATGGATATATCATGTCCCCTGACGAACACAGGCTTGTGGTAGTCAGGGGACACCCTGGGTACATCCCCAGGCTTCCTAGGTGGATGTATATAGATCTTGCGGCGGCTAGACCCGATGCTGGTGCTGCTCCTGTAGGATACTACACACTGTAGGCCGGGTGCTACCGCGATGCTGGCCCTGAGCTGGGCGGTCATCGACGCCTTTAGACCATAGGCTGGAGCAGAAGTTGACGTCGCCCATTCTGCTCCGTGTGAGACCCCACGGACACATGCTACGGTAGAGGTGCACCAACCATTGTTTTTTTCTGAGGCCCCTCAGTTGAGGAGCTCTATACTATCAAGTCATTAGTAAGTCACCCAAAAACTGATTTTGATAACAATGAAAGTACAAGCAGATGAAAATACCCATGGCCTAGGTATACAAAAAGTTCATGTTTGCAAACCAAGAGTTTGATATCCCGACGATTTTGGCTAAGGTGCCCCGTCGATCAGAAAACAGTTTAGAGTACGATATCCCGACGATTTTGGGTTAAGGAGCCCCGTCGATCAGAAAATAGTTTAGCCAAAAAGTGCTACCCCTATCGGAGCACGCGTCCACGGTTGACCCCGTGACTCGAACGGGAACACGTCGAAAATTGATGACGATTGCGGCATCGGCCACACGAAGCAGCCCAGGCTGCCGGGGTAGAAAGACGTGTTCTACGATAGAGGTACTGTACCTTTTTTTGGCGTTTTTATTTTCTAGACGACGGGGCTCCTTAACCCAAAATCGTCGGAATGTCATTCTATTTTTGCAATATGCTTTTTTTGCATAGATGGGCAACGGCTTTGCTCATTGGATTGCATTTTCAGTTTGCTCAAAGTCAACTTTTCGGTGAGGTATAGAGCTCCTCATGTGAGGAGCTTCAGAAAAAAAAGGGTGAACCTCTATCGTAGAATGTGTCGAAACGTAACGGAAGCAGATGACCGACACGGACGCAGCAAGGTGATACTTTGTGCTGCTGCGCGGTCCTTCCTAGGCGGCTGATATGGAAGCAGTTCTCGTGGTTTAGGCCGCTGTAGCTGGGTCCCAAAAGCGCTGCCCCTTTTGGGACCCGGCGAGAGCGATCAATCAATGATACGTCTGGTCTTGTCAACCGTCTACGAGTTGTGTGAGTCCCAAAAGCGCTGCCCCTTTTGGGACCCGGCGATCAATGAATGATATGTCTGGTCTTGTCAACCGTCTACGAATTGTGTGAGCGCGCGGTAGCATGAGTAGGGCCATGCTGCTGCGCCCCGTGTCGCGCGACTCCTTTCGTTGCAGCTCGGACACCAGATCTGTCGCCCCCCCAACCAAAACAGTCGCTGATGCGCTGATCGTGGTTTTGTTGCCGTAATGTTTTGCCTCTGGAGTGCCCAAAGGGCTTGTTGTATGTTCAACTCGATCTGAGAAGCTAAGCTTCTACCATCGTGCCACTGCCATGGACCGGTGGAAGCTTGTGACGTGTCTCCGTCTGACCGAGATGGCCTCGCGGCCCTCACCTCGCCATGTTAAGGGCAGCAGTCTTCCTGTCTTTTATGGTGTCGCTTGGTTTGCTCCGTCTTTTCCCGTCGCTGGTGGTTTCTCACCTCGCCATTGTCGCTCGCTTTCGGAAGGGACCCCCTTGAGACCACCCGAAGCCGTTTCACTGAACGAAACATCGGCCCCCTCTAATTCCAAGTACGTTGTCCCTAAGTCGTGGGTGCAGTGGTCGTGACCTGTTGACGCTTCAAACAGTATCCTACTATATTCCCCAAGTTGTTGGTCCTCAAGACGTGAGTGCCGTTGTAGTGGAGCTTTACACCGTTCTACGCGGATTTCTAGCATGTGGAGGGGCTCCGACTCCTGTCGACCAATCGTGCGAGAGCTGTGCCGTGTTTCGGCCCACCGAGCCGGCGTTTCCCTGCGGCCGATCGTCGTTTTTTTCGCGTGTCCTGTGCTGTTCCGTCTGTGGCCATGCTGTGGTAGCGCCATGAACGCGGTGTAACTCCATAGGAAGGCGTACCGCATGTGTGAACGTTCGAGACTGGAGAAGGTTCCACGTTGTTGGCGGCGGCCGAAGGGCTAGCGATCGGGCGAAGAGACGAAGTGTCACACCGTATGGTCGTGCCCCCCACCTGTTGTCGCAGCATCGTCAACGACCTCCTCGTGCGTCTCGCGCGACTTGTCCGGGAGAAGTACTGCTGTAGACCGAGTGAGCAACAGTGCTGGTGACGCTGCTGTAATGGGCTCGCTCCTTGGCGAAGTACTATTACGGAGGACCATGGTATTCAGGACCCGCGATTTATACGAAAACCTATAGACACATTCTACGATAGAGGTTCACCATTTTTTTTCTGAAGCTCCTCACTTGAGGAGCTCTATACCTCACCGAAAAGTTGACTTTGAGCAAACTGAAAATGCAATCCAATTAACAAACCCGTGGCCCATCTATGCAAAAAAAGCATATTGCAAAAATAAAATGACATTCCGACGATTTTGGGTTAAGGAGCCCCGTCATCCAGAAAATAAAACGCCGAAAATGCTACCTCTATCGTAGAACACCTCTATATCTCCCTGTTTTTACTATTAATAACCATGTTTGGTCCTGATTAATAGGTTATGTCCCCCCGTAATAGTTGTAGAGGCTATGGTAGTAACCAACACGTTAGCGTTTTTTTGGGACCCGTTTACAGCGACCTAAAACACTCCGAGTGCGACTTTCTGGAGCGTCTATTAATAGGGGACGAGTGTGCAGCAGTACGAGCATCAGATCGCCATGCTGCGTGCTCATGTCGTACAGCTCCGCGCGTTGCGGTTCGGACACATGTCCGACCCCGGTAGCCCGAGTTGCTTCGTGTGACCGATGCTACTGTAGTCGACCTTTCTTTTCGATATTTTTTCTCTCGAAAGCTCCAGAGGGGTAATAAAATCCTTTTAGAACTGCACCCGCCTTTTCGAGGACGAACAACTTGGAGTTTGTGTGGGATAATATTTGCTAAAGTAAAAGGGGTAAGCACACTAGGTGGGTATGCCCGATCATGCGTCTCTCTCTCTCTCTCTCTCTCTCTCGCTGACCCCTTTCTGTCTCCCCGCCTCTCTCTTTCTCTGTATATGCCTCTTTGTCTACCTCTTTCTACGTATGTCTCTCTCTGTTTACGTATGTCTCTCTCTGTCTACGTTTCTCGTTGTGTGTCTCTTTGTCGTTGTCTTTGTCTCGTTATCTGCCGCCTTTCCCCTCTATGGGTATCCCCCTCTCTTTGTGTCTCTCTGATTGTCTGTATTTGCCTTCGGACAAAATAAACAGGTATAGGTTGGGATACTCCGTGCTAAACGCGTTCGGCGTAGGTCTCGTTTTGAGCATCCCCGGATCGTTATTGTGGGGCCGTGGGGCAGGCGAAGCAACTGTGGGGAGGGAAGAACTCGCAGTGTTTGCTCTCGCAGTGATGCTCTCGCTTGTCGCTTTTTTCGCCGTACAGGTAAGCTATCCCGAGAGCAGGGTTGGCCTACGAGGCGATATGTACGGGCTGGATGCGTGGTATGAGAGCTGGTGGTGGTGCTTTTGTTGCGGGCGATCGTGGTAAAACCTTCAGTCAGTTGACTACTACGTCGACAGCTGTCGTTTATACATTTTTCATAATGATACGAGCGGTATCGCTTTTTGGCCATTTTTTTCCGGAGTGACGGCGCAGGGCTCCTTCACTGAGCAAATATTCAGTATCGTTATGATACGAGCGGTATCGCTTTTTGGCCCTTTTTTTCCGGAGTGACGGCGCAGGGCTCCTCGACTGAGCAAATATTCAATATAGTTGGAGTCCTTTTTTAGTTTGATTAAGGACTCGTGCTACGATAGAGGTAGCATTTTTGAGCGAAATGTTCTGGCGACGGGGCTCATTACCTATTACCCGAGGAACTACCCAATATGTGTGTTTGCCATTGTTTTCGTTGGACATATGGGATCGTTCATCGGGTTGCACTTGCGTTGTTTGATCAAAAATTCTTTTTTTTGGGCGAGGTGAAAAGCTCCTCAAGTTCGTAGACTCATAAAATGTAGGCTCTACCACTGTCGTATCATAGCATGGATCTAATGGTTATACGGATGACTGATATAGGGTGAAGCGTACAATGTTTTCTCACCGTCAGCTTTTCGGGTAAAAAAGGTGCAGAGCTTCTCAAGCGAGAACCCCCCGACAAAGCTTGTTCAGTAGCACGCGTCGAAGGTGGAGGCAGAGGGGGGAAGCTGTTGTAGTCATGGGGTCCGCCTGAGAGGCAGGGGGGGGGCGAAAGGGGGAACGGGGAGGGACAGTTCTGTTTTGGCCAACTTCATGGTCGAAGTTTTAGTTGATGCTGCACCTTGTCATAGGGGCAAACATGCTAAATACTAATAAAACATTATCCATAGCTATTTACTGCGGTGAATGGAGGCAGGTGGTTGAACCGGGAAAGGAAAATATGTTTGCTCGAGGTGGGGGGGGGGGGGGGGGGGGGGGGGGGGGGGGGGGGGGGGGGGGGGGG
>JBBMKB010070266.1:0-14292 GCA_037833945.1 Alaria marginata
AGTGTCCGTGCCGATTCTTCTATCCTAGAGAGATACAAGTTCTGTGGTCACAAAACTACGCCACAGAGGTGCTACAGGTACGTGTCTGTTCTATAGCAATAGTCTAATAATAGTAACACAATAACTTGTGACGAACTGCTGTGATGTGACATAGAGCCAGCAGGCCTACTGCACCGATGTTTATCGAAGCTCTGCTACGGCTGCTGCCTGCGTGGATCCTGAGAACTGTGGTCCAGCTGTGGCTTTGTGGAGCTGCCGCTGACTACGTACGAGTAACGACGATCATACCAGGTACCTGCAGTCCGGTATATACTGCCGTACCTGAGAGGGGGTAGTACATGTACGAATGAATACCTGTACATATACAGAAAACAACGGATATCGCGATCGCTTACAGCAGTGCAATTAGTAGGGTCGAGACACCTGGCGAGGTATAGCTGATCTGCAGCACAGGAAGGGTGGCCGATACAGCAGCTATAAAGCGTACGTACACCGATGCTGCTGTGCACCACCATGGGAACACAGGAGACCCCAGGAGAGCCCCTCAGAGCAACTGACTCGCCGTTGCCTTGTCATCTCGTACGAAAACTCACCTGAAACAGATGCAGCATCTGAAATATTTTCCAACCGTTGAGTTCACAAGCTCCACGAAATCAGATACCGATCCGACATCGAGGGCCTCGGTCTTGCACTTTTCCTTTGCGGTGCGCTCTGGGGGTGGGTTCATATCGGCTATGGCGAACGATGGCGCCGCAATCGGACACTATCGCAGCAAATTCGTGCTGTTAAATATTTCAAAAATATGGAGTTCAACAATAATGCGAAGGCATGTACAGGGTGGGGCTAAATCGCCTACAAATGAGAGTTGACGCTGTCCTGGGCGCCACACCCACAGCCACAGCTACACCTAGCAAGGGGCAGCTACGGGTTGAGGACTAGATTGCTGAACTCGGTTGTTATTTCCCGTCTTTGTGTGTGCCTTCTGTCTTGGTGGAGAGCTTTCCACCAAATTTTAGGCTTTTCGGAAAGTCCTAACCGTCACAAACGCAACCAGCAGCGAAGCAGCAAGTGTTCGAGTCTACGTAGAATTCCGTTCAAGGCCGTAGCCTATAGGTGGGAGCGCTGCACCTAAGAGCGGTTCAAGGAAAGGGCACGGCAGCACAATCGGACACGGAGGGGCGCACCTGGTCTCCTTTCTACTTACTGTATACCTACTTTGGTATATTATAAGCAGCTCTCAGCGATGGACGTGTCTTCCGCGATTCCCGCGGGCGAAGCTTTCGTGACGTCGTTCTCCGACATAACGAGGCTCATGGTGGGCCAATCCAGGGCTCTCGCCAGGAAGGTCAGCCTGGCGCAACTCTTAGACGACGACGGCGATCACGGCAGCGATAGCAACAGCAACCGCAACAACGGCAACGGCAGCAGCAAAGACAACAAAGAAAACAAGCGCAACAACAGCGCAACCACAAGAATTACCGCAAACACGGGCCTATCAGAGCACACCGAGAGCAACACCAACAACAGCAACGGAGCGGCGGGCGTGCTCGTAGGCGCGAACAAAGCCCGCGCTAAAGTTGTGCAAGACCTGCGCTCTCTGGACGCGATCGTGCTCGACCTCGAGCGCAGGGCGGCCTCGATGCGCGACGCCATCGACCGCCAGCGGCGAGGCAACGAGGCGTTCCGCGAACTGTCCGAAGCAACGCGACGGCAAACCGCGCAGCTAGCCGCCGCCTGCGCGTCCCTGCCCGAACACCTCCCGCACGACGGACCTACGGCGATGGCGGTGGTGGCCTCAACTGCCCGGGCGGGTAACGATGCCGAGCGAAGAGAACCGCCATCCTCAGCCACCGCAGACGCAAGAACAGTAGAGGGGGGGGCGATAGCGGCAGCGGCTGGTAATACTAATAGCGATGGGCATGCTTTCCGAGTGGCGGCTTCAGCTTTGCCGGCGGTGCCTGTCCTTGAGCTGGTGACCGTGGGGGAGCTGGAGGGGGTGCCCCGGTCGACCAGGGCGAGGCTGACGATAGCACACATCAACGCCGCCGTAACTGAGATCCAGAAGGCGATGGAAAAGAGGTAAATAGTAAAACCCTGCCGTTCTCGTGTGGCATGACTTTCTCCGTCCTTCCGTGTTCGTCCCCGGAAATCGTTTTGCTCCAAACCGCGTATTGCCTAACCCGCCCCGCCCCACCCCGCCTCGCCCCCACCCCCCTCCGCCCGCGCCTGACAGGCATGCGTTCGTCTCTAAGCCTCGCAACAAGATGTCGGAGAAGCAGCGCCGGCTGCTGGAGCAGTTGCAGCAGCAGGAGGTACCGGGCCACGGAGGCGGGCCTTTCATGACGGAGGCGGATCTGCGAGCGCTGCCGTCTTTCAAGAAGGGGGAGGTGCGAACCCCGCTTGTCTGCTGTTGGTTGGGTTGCGGTTCGGATTGCCTTGCTTCTGTTTTGAGTCCCCGTGCTTGTTTTGTGGCCCTGCCGTAGTAGTATCAAGTATTCTAGTGGTAGTTTTGTTGTTATACCGTTCGTATGTCCTGGTTCAGCATTACAGCAGTTGTGCGTGTATGATACACATCTCCACGTTTTTTTTCTTGTGTGGTACGGTACCGATGCAGCAGTGGTCCCAATAAAGGTACAGTACCGTCGCTGGGTGTTCTTGCCGCTTCATATTTCACGCAGAAATACGGACAGCTTTGCGAGTAACGTGCGTGGAACGAACGCTACTAATAGAGTCTACGTTAGTTGGACCTTGCTTTGTCGGCGACTTTTTGATTATGTGAACGGGCGGACGGACATCCAGTCACCATGATACCGCTGTATTTGTGGCCGCCACCAACACTGCCCACTCCAACAAAATTATAACCCCAACTCCAAGTTGTTTGTCCTAAAACCTCGCCGTGTTCACAACCTTTGTGCCAGAGTTGGAAGGCCACCCTTCCATCTATCTTATCTCGTCTCATCCCGATCGGTGTGATGGTGCCTTGACCACTCGCCTTCTCTGCGGGCGCGAGTCTATCGCTGCAGCCTGCGACCGAGTGCAGTTGCACTTTCCGAAGAGTTACTGACCGCGCTCGTTTTTCTGATGTGCTCCCTTTTTTATAATCACTATTATTACTACTATAAATTAAGTGCTGAATGGCCGATAGTTCCATTTTGACTACGGGGTACAAGGTAATATTTTAAAAACGTTTGCAGCTGCACCCACGGCTTGGGGCGCAAAATACTTGTAAATAGAGTTGGATCATATTTGCTGTGTAGTGAAAGGGTGAGACTCTAACACCGGCCAACTGATAAACTTTTCAGCCTTTCGCTCGCAATATAATATTGATACTCGTAGTCTAGAACCGCCGTGAGGAGAGCGCACGCCCTTCCCTTTCCTGGGAGGTAGATGGTGCCCACAAAAGGCGGCACAGGAAGGGGATAAGAGGAGCAAAACGTTTCTGTGTAGTATATATATATTATAGCTAAAACGTAATGAGCGCCCAATGCTGGAGGTGTCTTTATTTAGAGAAGGAACGGCGCTGCGTCTCGAAAAGGATGCGTGGTCAATGGTCAAATGACTAAGGCAAGCAACAAATAAGTAAGCCCCCCCTCCCGCCCCCCCGCGCGCGCCGCCACCGCCTCCCTGACCGTCTAAAATGTCACCCAACCCCTCCCCCCCGCCTTGTATTCACAACAGATGACCACCAAGGCGCTCATCGCGACGCTGCGAAATCTGAAGCGGTTGAAGGGTGTGCGCGGTGCAGGCGCTATGACGTACGTCTTGGAGGGGGGGTGAAGCCCCCCCCCCTCCCTTTCATAGTTGCGCTTTCTAAGAGAGTTGTGTATTTTTAGTTATAGCGGCGTTTTGGTTCGGGTTTATTTATGCGCTGGAGATATCTTGGTGGATGGTGCTTTTCAAGGGCGGGAAGGCGAGGGGAGGGTGCAAGCTCGACTGCTGGGGATGTAGTATGACAAGTAGGGCGGTGGATGCTGGATTTCGGGTGGGATTTGTACTGAAATGGGAGCTGTTAATAGCCTGAGTTACAGTGTCGTAGATTGCAGACGAACTGTGTCGAGACCCTTGGCACCTTGCTGCGGCGTGCGCGCTTCAGCTGGACCGTGTGTCATCAATACACGGCAAGCTGCGGTAGGGACTTAGTCTTCTGACGATTGGAGGATGATGTGTCAACATGGTATCATATAGAGACTTAGTCTTTTGACGATTGGAGGATGATGTGTCAACATGGTATCATATATAACCAGTTGCGTTTGTATTGGGGTAGTGTTACGAGAAGCTACATCAATGGTGCACATACTAACCTGACAACTTGTTTGAGCTGTTACTTTTTATGTCATGTTGCTCACAATACAGTAATTGAGTTCTAGACTCGTACTCTGCGCTGAGACGGACCGCTCCTTCTACTTGTGGTGATAGGCGCACACATTGTGTCGCCGTCCTTCCGTCCACTAACTACGACCAGGTATGTATCTACGGTAGCGCTTGCTCGTGGTAAAAGAAAATATATTTCGAACAAAAAATATCGTCTTTTCTGATTCGACGAAAAAATGTGTGTTGTGTTTTGGTGACGAGAAATCCCTGGACGCCACTCTATCCTAGAGAAAAAATGTCGTGGACGACGTCAAGCGAAGTCACAGTATGATAAGTGTGATCAGTAGGGCTTATTTTTCAAAAGTGTAGACGCCAGCTGATACTGAGGAAAATCATGCGACCAGACAAAATAACTCGTACACCCTGGTACCTCTCCTTCACAGGATAAATATTCAGCATGGACACTGGTTGCTCTGGATGGTGTTAGGAAAAAAGGACGGTTTCGTATAAATACAACACACACGTAGACACCACAGTTTACGTTGTCTGGTGTGGCACTTCCATGTCTTTTGTTTAGCACTGCAGCAGCGAAACATTGGGGTTTTTCTGCAGTATGTCTAACATGTGAAAGCACGGGGAGCGTGAAAGCACGGAGAGCGTCGTCTCTCGCCAGAAAGTCGCGCGCGGTCGGGGATGGGTACAAGCGGCAATCATATGGGCGTGACAGCATGCGCCCAATATGTTTTGGGACTTTTCATCCATACACGCAAGCGAGAGCGGTGTAGCGTAATCGCGGTAATATATGTAGGCCGGGCGAGAGACGCTGCCTCTGATGCCTTGTATCGGTGCATCCCTATGAAAAATAATACAGTTCACAGCAAAGAACCACAGCAGCATTTGCATACGTAAAAGTGCATGCAAGGTAATCTGGGCAAAACCTCGTGACAACAAAACATGGGAGTTTTAGTGTGCTTTTTTAACCCCTCGTGGTGGAGTCAAGATTCTCAAGTCGAAGAAGCCCGTGCCAGGGCGTCAACCAGCCAAAAGACAAACAAACACCCAACACCGCGCACTGCAAAACAATCCGACGTCGTCAAATGTCCGTCCGTCCGACTAGTTAATTTAGCCGGCCACATCAGTAGTCGCCACCGCCAGCCTCCTCCTCGCCGAACATGCCGCCGGCGCCGCCCATGTCAACCTCTTCCTCCTCCTCCTCCTCGACCACCGCCGCGGCAGCCGCGGCCGGGGCGTCCCCGCCACCGCCGCCACCGGAGGCGGCCGCAAAGGCGCTCGGGTCGGCAAGGATAGCCTGCGTCAGAGCAGAAACAAAATAAACGGCCCAGAGAGTTTAAGTATGCGTCACGGCAACAACAAAACAGTATGAGCGCGACGACGGGTGTACTCGTAGAGTTAGAATGGGGTTAGTTAAACAACGATAGCTAGCCCGCGTGAAATGACCAAACACAGAACAGACAAATGCCACGACATGTGTACTCGTAATAGTTAGATTATAATTGGATGAAATATGACACAGACATGATCCAAAGCGCAGCTCAAATCCTAAACTGCTTTGATTCCGGACGAATGGGGTGGTGCGGCGGCTTCTGCAGGGTTGAAACCGGTCATGTCACCTATTTTCCAAAAAAAAACCCGACCATTTCGAGCTACGTATAATGAGGTATACCTTGATGGCATCGGCCTTGTCGAAGGAGTAGGTGTCGCAGCCCTCGATCACAACGCCGACAAGCGCGCGGAACGCGTTGGCGATGGAGTGGGGCAGCGACGCCAAAGTGGGGAAGCCGAGCTCGAGAGACACGGCCGCCACGTTAGCGCAAGCCGCGGAAAACTTGTTGGCCATGTCCGCGTCGGTGAGGTCGAGGACGGCGGCGTCGAAGACCGAGCCGTTGTCGTAGACGCAGTCGATGAGCAGGCCGTAAGTGAAGGGACGGATACCCAGCTTCTGCAGCAAGGCCGCTTCGGAGCTGCCCACCTGTGCGCGAGAGGAAAGGATCGAGAGAGATCAGGAACACAGGGCATTAGATGACAAGAGATGGGGGGCTCTCTTGTAAACGACATACCGCTTAGGACGGTGCAAGCGGCGAGGCGCAAGGACGAGAAAGGCCAGGAACACCGCGAGTTATCAGATGATACCTGGTAAAGGATAAGGGCGTAAGAACGACATATATGACGTTTTGGGGGGAAATGGGGGGACCGGTGGGGGGGGCCGGAGTATCCCTTCCCGAGAAGACCCCCCCCCCCCCCCCCACCTCGACCGACAGTGCGTGCACACAGGGCTGGGTAGAGAGAGGGTTTCCAGCTAATTAAATAGATGGAAACACAAAAATTGGAGCTGCAATATATTGGCGGATGTTTCAAGAACTTAGGTGCAGTGATACGACGGTGCACATAACCTCAACAATACATCCAATTTGTCTCCCAGCTCAGCTCATCGCAGGCCCCCACACTTCAATGATACTAGTATTTGGCCCTCATTAGCTGCGGGTAATGTATCCCGCGCGCTTCATGGCCATCAACAGAAAATACTGCCGGAGAGCTATCATGTCAATTGACCAATAAGCGCGTCAGTTCAACCCTCGGCATTGAGGTTCAATGGGGTTCAATTCAACCCCGTCCACCTCCCTCCGACCTTCCTTTTTTTACCACACACGTACCTTCTGGCCCTTGGGCACGAGGAACATCTCGGCGGTGATCTCGATTTGACCCTTGGTGATCTTGGTAGGGACCTGCCATGCACAAAAAAAGGGGTTTCACAAAAACACGATAAGGAACAAGTTAAGGACAAGGGCTATGGGGACGAGCAATCTGCACTGCACAGCAGTGCCCACCACCGTCGGTTCAATCTTGTCCATCCCTCAAGCTGGGACGACGGTGTCAAGGGTTCAAAAACAAAAAAAATGCGGCTACTTAGCTAAGCACAACGAGGCGCGATGTGACCTGTAATCGCGCCATCACGCCAAGGCGCGGTGCCACCAAAAACAGGAAGCCCCCTTCCCCACCAAAGTAAACGACCCTCGAGTATAGGCCATGAATTTTTAGTACTGCAGCCACGTTTTTTTGGGAAAAAGCTCCATTTGGACGGGATAGATTTGCAGTTTAGTAGTACAGTCTCTGGAACCAACCTGCTTCCTTAACGGTGCTATGCACGAGGCATGAATGTGTAGACAAAACGACTACTTCAGTACAACCGACCCCCCCCTGCCAAATGCTTAGTACGGGGTTAATATGAAAAGCCCCTCTCTTACACCAGGTATAAACATCGGAAATGAAAAAAGTCTTAGCTATATATTATAGCATTTTAGAACGCATTTGACATAAACTACTGCGAAAAATGGAAAAACCCCTCACGCAATCATCCCCCCGACGCCACACCCTAATCACACCAACACCACATCAAACCATACCTCACTACGCAACACACAAGACAACCACACCACACGCCGCAAACTACACGCGGACCACAACACGCACCTGGAGCACTTGGAAGAACGACGTCTGTCCGGGGTCACAGCCGGTGGGGCCAGGGGGCACCTTCACGTCCGTGGGCGCGATGGATCCCACGCGGGCCGGGGCGGGCACACGGTGCTCCTCGATCACGTCGCGGATGGAGCCGAGCTCACCGTTGGTGAAGATGAATCCGATGTTGCCCACCACTTTGGGGAGGAGCTGGAGAAGGGGAAGCGAGCAGGGAGGAAAGCAAAAACAGCCCAAAAACGAAAACAAAAATGTCGAATCGGGAGGAAAAAAAAAGAGAAAAACACGTCGGGGGGCGGTGGTTGTTGATAGTATCATAAATATCAAGGTATTGGGACTTCAGCGTGCGAGCATCCACCAGATGAATCAAAAACTCTGCAAAACGATTTTCAAGCAGGCAGGCCGGCAGGCAGACAGGCAGGCAATGACTCAACCAGGCAAGCGCAATCAAAAACCGGCAAGCAGACAGGTGATGCGATTGCAAACGAGGGCATCAGACAAGTGCGTGCGTCAACTGGAGGAACTAGTTAAAAATTGCGACGCACCAGCTCGAAGGGGTGGCCCGGGTTGTCCCTGACGTACATGCTGATGATCTTGCGGATCATCGTGTTCTTGCCCATCAGCACGGTGGCGGTGCCGCGGAGCGCGAAACGGATCTTCGCCATCTGGCTCGACCCCACATTGTCAGCCTGCAAGAGCGCGGGCGCGAGAACACCAGAGAGAAAGTGTTAGAAACACGCTGCTGCTGCTGCTGCTATGCAACATACCACATACCAGGCAAGACCGGAACGCGTCAAAAATAGAGCCGCTGATACACTTAAAAGCTGCTTAAAAGGAACCCTGTGTTGCTACTACTGTTCAGCGGACGACATGTACAGCAGTACGGAGCACATCGCTCGAATTAACACAACATAAAAAGCGATTGCGCGATTGCTAGAGCTGTGAGTCGGCAGGATTTCACGACTAAAAACTAATCGGTAGGTACCGTTAGCCAACTAGCTTAGTCGGCAAGTCGGCTGGCGAAACCAGCTGATGGTCAGCCGGCTTGAGCCAGGAGAGAGAAGCGAGCCAAATCAGCCCCCCCCAGCCAAGGGGGGCCCACCAAAAAAAGAAAAACGCAATCCGCATTAAACAGTCCTTCCGAAGAGTATGGAAACCCAGTAAGTGGGATAGTCGGCACGTCCGGAAAACGACTAACTATTTAGTCCGACTAGTAACTATTAATAGTTGGTGACTTAAGTAGTGCCGACTCACAGCTCTAGCGATTGCATTTGCACTACTGTAGATAGATACCCAATGTACGCGCAAGATGCCCTTGCGCACGTACATACCTGCACCAAGAAGATCTTGGTGTGGTTGTCGAGGAGCTCCTTCAGGCGCTCGAAGTACCATGTCTTACGTTCCGGGGAGAGCGGCATCTGGCGCGGCCAATTTAGCAGCGATGTTAAGAGTTTCGGAGCAGCACAAGAGCACGGCGCAGCGACACAGAGAGAGGATGGGAGGGAAGGGTCAACGTTGGCACGTGGATGAGAATTCACACTTAACATGTATCTGGGAAGTCAGAAAACGAGGTTCAATCCAGCCATCTACCTCCAGCTATCGTACTCCGGTTCCGGGCACGGGATACATGCAGCCCGTGGGTGCCAACAGCGTACGAGGGTGTACCGTGAGAATCTCCAATACGACCACAGACCTAACTTTTTGCTGCTATTAACCCTTTTGAGGCCCGTTTACATCGACCAAGAACGAGAGATTTGCGACATTGTTAACCGTCTAGGAAGAGGCTGCAGCAGTACGGGTATCAGAATGCGGTGCGTGTGTCGTATAGCTCCTACCGTTGCGCTTTGAACACACATTCTACCCGGCGTCCCGGGCTGCTTCGTGTGACCGATTCTCGAATCGTCAATATATTTCGTCAATGTTTTCCTCTGAAGCCCCAAAAGCCCAAAAGGGTTAATACACGGTGCCAAAAAGGCAAAACACACGCAAAACTATGGTATTAGAATATTATTTTACGTCGAGTGAGGGACTTGCTTGTGTTTCTGCAAAGAACCGCCAACACGCAAAATGATCCGTGTAAAGATGCAGATGCACGCCGACAATCGCGGATGCCCTAATGCAACCCTTGGCATCCAGCCCACGCCTACGTTTGGCTATGGGGAAGAAGCTTCGCGCGATCACAGAGCAAAGGCTGGCCTCGAAGGCTGTCTTGTCTGGGTGTCTGCGTCCATCATTCTAAACGAGTAAAAAAACTCTCGCAAAATACGTGGTTCAAAACGCGACCAAACTGCGAGTACTACTAATTGGGTGTTTTTCACGGCTGATGCGTGTCTGTGGTCTGTCCAGCGCTGGGGAGTTGGTTGCTGAGGCGACAACAAGCGTCTCCTTGAGCGACAACAAAGTAACATCCGACGTGTGCAACAGATGGCAGAGCTTCCGCGCCAAGTGCAGGGTGCTTTGGGTGGGTGGTCGCAGGTACCAGATTCATGGCTAGCAAAGAGCAAATTGTATCAGTCTTTCGAGAGATCTCGCGAAGGAAGAACCATGTGACCACGGCAAGCTCTCCAGGCGTCGCAGGCTCACCTTGCACGAGGGGGTTGAGGTGGCAGAATGGGCTCCTGTCCCAAACTATTTTTAACCACGCTCAGCACTTTGTGAACCACACAACGCACCCGCGCTTCTCAGCTCCTCGGTCCGTGTCCCCGTTTGAAACATCCCGCACAGAACATAAAAACTCCCCAAGGTGGCTCCCTATAGTGCCGCCAAAAATACATGCATTATAACGAATACAGGCACTATTTGGTTTGGTATCGATACTGGTTATAGTATAATGTATTTCCAATCGTGCCAAGCGATGAAATCAGTACTATAATGAAATAAGGCACTACTACACCGGCGCTATAGGGAGACCCCACTGCTTAAGTGATATTTTGGATTCCTGCGCCGCTATGTTGAAAGACAGCAACAATGCTCTATACTGCCGTCATCCTAGCCTTATCTACGGCCAAGCCTTCTTTCCTGGTGGGCACCTCCCACCTCCGATCGTTTAGTCGCAGACGAGTAGCAAGTCTATCCGCTGTCAGCATGTCCACAGGCCAAGAAGGGGGCATGAAGTTCATCGACATCGGTGCAAATTTGCTGGACGACTGTTTCCAGGGGAGGTACAACGGCGGCTCGCAGAAGCACGAACCCGACCTCGATGCAGTTCTAGACAGGGCTGCCGCCGCGGGAGTCGAGAAGGTGATATTGCTGCTTGCTTGCTGCCATAGGCTGTGTTGCTTGCGTGGTGATTGGAACCTCTGGTACTCTTGCTGATGGTTCTTCGTCCTCCTGTATAAGCTGACTTGAAGTAGTGCCTGATGCATGTTGAATATCATGTTGATACGATGACACCACTGCACGACGAGAACAGCAGCACAGCAACACGCAGCATCGCAACACAGCAGGACACAGTGGGTCTTACCATCAGGAACACGCAGCACAGAAGCAGCAGCAGCAGCAGCAGCAGCAGCAGCAGTAGGAACAGACCATAACCATAACCATGATACAGCAAGTACGTATCATATACCTCGAAGTGGAAATACGCCCAAATAATTAAGAAAAAAGTATAACATCAGCCGTCGAATAATGACTTTAAGGCCATCTCTTATGACACTGGTTCTGTATCTGAAAATGAACGTTTTCAGATGCAAATCCGGTTTGGCTATCTTTGAACCTGGTGACTTCCAAAAGGGGAAAAATGTCGAAAAAACTGACGATTACCGCACCGGCCACACGAACCAGCAGCCCGGGTCGCTGCACGGGGTATGGGGTATCATAGGGGACGTGTCCGAATGCGATATAAGGAGTAAGTAGTAAGGAGTGTGCTACACGCGCGCAGCCTGGTGGAACTCGCACGGCTGTTGTTGAAGCTCTTCTTACACGCTTGATGTGATCGCACTCGTCGGTTTTTGGGTCGCTATGCATGGGTCTCAAAATGGTTCGTAAACTCGTGCCATGTTGATCCGCAGAGCTTTTTTTGGTATGTACGACGGGGACACCTGCCTCCTCACTCCACCCCACAGATGGATCGATCGAGGGCTATGCTGACGCGCGAAGACGCACAAAAAGGAAGGGAGGCCCCCATGATATTGCTGTATAATAGTCCAGACGGTAGTCTAGTCTAGACGTAATACTCCCACAGCCACAAGGAAGCTTGGGAGCAACACCAGTAGTCTCCGCTTGAAGCTAAGTTGGGAGGCTACTGCTTTTGTCTAAGCCTGGAAGCTAACGTTGGAAGCTACAGCAGTATTCTAAGCTTGGAAGCATGGGCCTTGGAAGCTTATCTTGGAACCTAACCTTGGAACCTAAACCTTGGGAGTTACGGTAAGCTCGGGAGCTAGCCTTGGAAACTAACCTTGGAAGCTACAGTAACCTTGGAAGCCAACCTTGGAAGCTACAGCAGAAACCTTGGAAGCTAACCTTGGAAACGGAAACTAACCGTGGGAGTCACAGTAAGCTCGGAAACTAGCCTTGGAAGCTAGCCTTGGGAGAAGCAACAGCAGTAAGCTCGGGAGCTAGCCTTGGAAGCTAAGCTCGGAAACTAAGCTCGGAAGCTAACCTTGGGGGTCACAGTAAGCTCGAAAGCTAGCCTTGGAAGCTGACCTTGGGAGCTAACCTTGGAAGCTAACGTTGGAAGCTAACGTTGGAAGCTAACGTTGGAAGCTAACGTTGGAAGCTAACCTTGGAAGCTAACCTTGGAAGCTACAGCAGTAAATTTGGAGGCTGAGCTTGGAAGCTCGAAGCTAAGCTACGAAGAGCTTGAATGCTAAGGTCGAAGTCTAAGCCTAAAGCTAAGCCTGAAGTCTGTGCTTGAAAGCAGAGCTTGAAATCTAAGCGCGAAATCTGTAAGCTTGAATATTTTGCTTGGAGACCTCCATGTTCACTGTCACGAGTCGCGAGTGTTACACCGTACTGTATATGTATACTCCAACCAGAACCAAGCTTTTGGTAACGTGGTCACGCAGGCAGAGGCAGCACACACTGGATCAATGACCGGTATGCAGGAAACACTAGGAAATAAGAGAAGGAAAGGCCCACAAATAGTCTAATATGCAAATTTCTTCTGTACTACTAGAAGTATGTATCATATCGTACGTACTGCCTACTCGTACCCATTGTACTTTACGCTCCCCCTGTTCCTCTTGCGCTTGATGGGTCGCTGGGTCACTGGGCTTCTGGGCTTTCAGTATGTCAGGAGAGACACCTCGCCAGCTGTTTGGCAGTTATTGGCGAATCTGTTTTGCCGACCTCGCGGCGGCAACCTGTTTGCCCTTCACCAGATAACCGTGGTAGTTCTAACAATCTGCCCGTCCACCCACCTTTACAGTGTAGCCCCACGAACAAGATAATACCAGGTACCTGGTACCTAACAAGAACGTCAGGCTCACGTTTTGGGGTGGGGTTAGGAAACTTGGATTAAGACATCGTGCTCAGCGCGACCTACACTAAACCCTACCAGGTACCTGGTATATAATAGCTTATTGTGCTCAAGGTTGGTGTGGCAACGAAGTTTCAAGTCTTGCTCAGAGTAGGCGTTCCTTGTTGGTGGGCCCACTCTGCTGGATGTCCCATCCTAAAAAGCACCCACCCCAACCCCACTGCCTATGTCCGTCCTATTAAGCACCCACCCCGCCGCCTATCTATGTGCTGGTGTCGGCTTAGATGATCGTCACGGCTGGCACGCTGGAAGAGGCAAGGGGGGCCCTGGAACTGGTGAAGTCTCGGCCAAACCTCTACAGCACGGTCGGTGTGCACCCCACTCGCTCCCTAGAGTTTTTTGGGGGCGGCGGTGGCGGCGGTGGCGGTGACAATGGCGGTGGTGGGGGTGATCCGGAGGCGCATGTGGCGGCTCTGGCTGCCGTGCTGGAAGAAGGCAAAGCTCTCGGCAAGGTTGGTTTTTACCGATTGCAACTACAGCAGTTAGTGGTATTATATGTTGGTGTGATTCGTGTGCTACAGCAGTATGTTAGAGCGGTAGTGATGGAGGTTCGGTGCATTGCAAGAGCAAGAAGACCATGCCTTACTGACTGGGCGCACGTTTGTCTCAGCATCGTGGTCTTTCCACTCGTCCATTCACCATTCACCCTATGATATGTAGCCCCCCGGAACTGCTCATTCGCGTCGCGTCATCGGTAATAATTCGGTCGGAGCGTCGAAGACAATTCCTCAAAACCTTGACTTGGTAGCGGTGCGCATCCTGCATTCGGTCGCCCCACCAGAGCCCTTAATCCTTTCACTACTAAAAAAATGATCCCGCACTAGTTCCAAATCGTTTTCCCCCGCAAACTCGTATGTATGTCGAAAAGGGTTAACCCTTTCACTACTGAAAAAGACTATTCCACACCAATTTCCAAGTAGGTTGACCCCAAAAACGTGTGCACAAAAGGGGTAAGGGGATGCTCATAGAGGGTACTCTCACCCCCCCCCCCCCCCCCCCCCCCCCCATTT
>JBBMKB010070277.1:0-14288 GCA_037833945.1 Alaria marginata
TGATTGGTACTACTCTGTCGTGTTCGAGATCTTTACTCGCGTCTGTTGAACCTTTCCGCCCGCTCTATCGATGCTTCGGGGGTATACATGTTGGTGTCTAAACTCCGCACCCCAGGCACAGGCTCGCCGTGATGCCGTGTGTCGCGTTTTTCAGTGGGGCTCCGCATCTCATCCCGCTTGCTGTATTGTTCGTAGGAGTTATTTCTTTTTACTACCTTGTTAAAAACTAGCGGTTATTATTTAATAATTTTCGGTTCCGTTGATTGGTACTACTCTGTCGTGTTCGAGATCTTTACTCGCGTCTGTTGAACCTTTCCGCCCGCTCTATCGATGCTTCTTCCTATTAACAGGGAGAGGACGACGAGCTCTTTTTTCTCTGTGGTCTCAAAACCGCAAGACAGACGCCGTACATGTGCAAGCCAGCACAGCAGACACTATTTAAGAAGAAAATACACCACTTACTTACTACCTGGTATTAAACCCTAGAAGAAACGCTTCTCCTCTGCGGTCCATTCGACCCGGAACACAAATACATTTAGTAGCAGCGGTTGGAGGTGTTGACCATGTATATATTGTTTAACAGGCGAGATACGTGACATTTTTCTGGGCTCACACCGCCGCCGCCGTCCTGTCGGAAGTTCAATATCGTGCATTGTGCTCAGCAGACACACTACACACTGCGTCTCGATTCTTGGGGAAAACGTGTTGGACTCAAACCAAAGCCGGCCCCCCTCGTCAGCGTTACGAATGATGCGGCTGTCAAACTCGACAACACACGCTCAAACCGTCGATCACCGCCGGGCTGGCTTTACCGTCGTTGCTTTTGTCCTGTTTCATGATCCTTCGTTTTCAATAAGCCGTGTGACCATTCGGCATCGGGGGCATTGGGGGCATTTTTGTTTGTTGTTTATTCTGGGAATTCTTGATTGTTGTGGTTTTATGTATCTCTTTCTTTCTTTCTCTCTCGAGTTGATTGCATGTTGAGTGGTTGACTTATATTGTACTACAGTAGTCTCCCCGACCATGACCGTTCGTTACTTTTTATGTATATGATTGTTGATCGATATAGCAACAGAAAACAGGTACCCTGGTATGAGTAGTACTGTGCTGTAAAAACATCAATCGCACGACCCTTCTTAGAACAGACGGACACTGGGGCGCCGTAGCATGGTCGAATTTTATCACATTTCGACCCAAAAATAGCGTCGTCGATGTGATCGTTCGTTGCTATTTTTATGAATGATTATTGTTGATCAACAACAGAAAACAGGTATGAGTACTATTAATACTATGTCGTCAAATCGTCAATCGACCAGACGGACACTGCGGCGCCGTGGCATGGTCGAAATTTATCACATTTTGACCCGAAAATAGCGTCGTCGATGTGATTGTTCGTTACTTTTTTTCTGCATTGATCGCGACAGAAAACATCTTCTCGATACTCGTATGGTCCTCGACTGGGAAAATGTCGAGGCCATTCGAAGTGTGGCCGTCCCCCATCATTTTTTTACTGTATGATAGGCTAATCAAGGGCTAATGGAATGTTTTTTGTTTTGCCCTCGAGGTCGACATGCCGAAAAAAAGGTCCCCCTTCCATCAATCGCGCGAGCCCCACGTCAATTCCTAGACAGATCACCGCTCAATTTAGATTCACTGCTATGCATTGTGTGACATAAGTTCGAACCCTTTGTCATACCCGCACCCCTTCCTATAAAAGCCTTTTTATTTGTTCAGCTTGTCCGTATGTTGACACCCACTCGATCACAACTGACTGAGAACGTCGCATTCACTTCCCAGCCTCGACCTAAGCCTCACCCCAGTGTCTTCAGCGTCTTGCACATACACCGACCTTTTCGGATACACAACAAGAAGGGGCCGATCTCAATGGGCCCCATCCACCATAGCCCCTCGATCCGGGGGTGCCACAAGTGCATGGTTCGGCGGCAGCTTCTTCCGCTGAAAGAGTACTTCGCCTGGAAGACATAGAGACGGAGAACCTTGCCGGACTCGACAAGTACGATCGCGCCACTTCACATGAGCGGGAAGCAGCAGAGAGTGGTGGAGATGGCGTGGAGCCATCTGCGGCGGAGCGGGAGGCCGGAGAAGCTAGCTTCGCGGACGCCGAGGCCTTCTATGAAAACGCGTTGAGGGAAGGACTCGCCGTCCAGGAGGGAATTGCGTCAACCCTGAACATCGGCATTGACAAGGCGGCACTTCTGATGGCTGAGGATGTACTGAATGCCACGAGCATGAGTTTTTGAAGCGTTTAGCTTAGGTCTTCAGTGTCTCTCTGCGTTTGCGCGAACGATATTGTGTTCAAGAACAGAGGAGTTTCGTCGGCAAACATTATATGGATTGTCTATATTACCGATTCTATTGATACTAAGACTCTAGCTATTTTGACACTCCCTCCCTCCCATTCACGCCTGCTGATGACAATGCCAGGTGGAAGCGTTGAAATATGGCGTTGGGGATCCGGTCCCCCCCCACGACCACCAAGTTCTTCGCGTAACCCGGAGCGTCGACAGGCTTGGCAGCCTCGATTCTGAGTTGGGCCTCATGTAAGTTGATCTTCCAGGGCGAAACACTATAGAGGGGGCTATTCTAGGCTGTGTATTGTCTGGTGGGCACGAACACACTACACGTGCATGCGCAAATGTCAAGGTAGTCACTACAACCCTCTGTTGCTCATGATAGGCGGTGAATGCTCCCCCGTGTAATATTAGTATAACGTTACTGTATCCATATCGGCATCTTGGTTTTGGCGCGTGATCGAAAGTTAAAAACGCCGGAAAAGGGAATTAATTAGTCGTTGATCTTACGCCGAAAAAGGGCAAACGATAGCCCTTTCACAGCAGTATTAATAATTGTATCATAGCTCGAACGAAGAACTTTTGTTGTTGTTGTTGTTTTTTTTTGTTTTGGTTGGTCGTGCGCTTGTCCATATATTGTTATTATTGTTATTCGTTTTTGAGATCTTGCTCATATATATACACTACATGTCATATATTAAAAGTATGATCGCCCCTCTCATCGTGTCTCTGGAGAAAAACACGGCCGACATTATTACTAGTTTTAGTAGCATTTACAGCTGTGCAAAGGTATCGATTAAACGTACTTTTGTGTGCCAAGGTTGTACTAACAGATGTCAAACATAAAATGAGACGTGCGCAGGAATGACAGTTATGACTCTGCGAGTTGTCAGACACTGCCCCCCTTCCCCCCCCCCCTTGCCAAAATTCGGTATACCACGTTGGTCCGATCGCATTGATCACAGTCTCTTTTATCAGACGCTTTTTATCGGCGTTGTTTCCCCTATCGTTGGACAGAGGGCTGGTTGTTCATGTGCAGATTTATGGTGCCATTTGATTGTAATGATGGTCGTGTTGAGTTCCCGGTCTCACCTCTCTGACGTTTATCGGCCCCATTCAATCTCCGTATTTGGTTGTCAGACTTGCTTCTGATGTGTCTCGTTTTAATATCGTGGGGAACTCTTTTATTCGTTTCTCGGGTTTAATTCGATGAATGGTATGATGCGCTATTTCTCGGGCAAACCTTCCCGAGGAGCCTTCGCTTGTCCACATGCTCTTTTGTTTGACAACACGAAAACAAAAATAGTCGGGTGATAAAAAGTATACACATATACCACTTTGGATTGAGGTCCCCTTCTTCTGCGCACTTACAGTAGCGATGATAGCTCGATAGGTGTCGCCGCAGAAGGCACGTCACTGGCCTTGTCTCAAGTACCACGATGGAAATAACAGGCAGGTAAACGGCGCACCTCAAGGGCAAAACAAATAACCCGAAAGCGTAGTGAGTTGAACTAGCCCGTGGGGTGTACACGGTTTGGCGAAAAAGCCCGAGCGAGAACAAGACCTTGTTTATGTGCAATGTCCCGTTGACCTTGTTTATGTGCAATGTCCCGTTGTCAACAACCAACGTCCCTTCAAAATAATATGAAACGGTAGAGAGGTGCATACCACCGTCTGGCACTGAGAAGTGGGAGAGCTTCATGCTAAAGACAAATGCGCGAATGTTAAACACCATTACTGCTGTGGTTATGTTTTGTCTGAATACGTATTCACTTGTTTGTTTTTAAAGTACACATTTATTTTCCACGCCGATAGTCAGCAAATCTTCGCAAGGTTTCATGGCGCATCTTCCTGTATTAAGACTACGATACCGCATCTCTGTAGAATATGGTAGATTGCAAGCGGGAGACTTCACCGAGCGCGGAGAAGCCGCCTGCAAAATCGCTGTGCTACAGGAAGATACCATTAACAATAAACGGCGACTGGCTGTATAATAAGCGGTGAAGCTATCGAAATAAGGTCGGAATATTGTGGCGTGTCATTTTTCTTGCAAGAACAACACTATGAATTAGACACGTTCTACGGTACTACCGTAGAGGTGCGCCCCTTTTTTCCTGAGGTTCCTCACCGGAGGAGTTCTGTACTTCTCCCAAACAATAATTTTGAGGAAAAGCGCCCCCTCCCAAATGAGACAACTTCACCCCGTCGACACAACTCTCACCCCAAGCGTAATTGAGTACGCTCGCGAGCAATACTTTTCGTCTTCTAAATGACCGGAATTTTTATTAACCAAACTTGGGCACTACAATTTTATGTTGTCGGATTACACTTGCAAGGTGAGGGGTATTGAAGAGCCTCTGTCGTAGTAGGAGACGAGCACACTAAACGATTTTAAAAAAAAGAAGAGGGAAAACGCTACCCAGGCAACAAGGCTATTTGCGAAACATGACTCAGCCACTGCGTGGACGAAAAAAACTTGAAGTAACAATAAAACGAAAACGCCTTGGCCAAAACAGACAGCCAACAAAAACAACCGCTGTGGTACCGGGTTTCCGGAGGTGCCTACTATATACTATTAGTAGTAGGAGTAGGATGCCACTGCCGCGCGGTCTAATATTTTTTTTTTCTGGTTTATACTAGGAATGACGTCATCGCTGCCTTTGTCCGTCCTCCACCCAGTCCTAGTCTAACGAGCGCTGTGTCTTGTACATCCATGATACACGAGAGCGCGAGTTTCGATTACATTCAGCAGTTCGTTGGGGACAGCATAGGTAAAAATTACTGGTATACGTTATAATGTTTCCGTTCGTTAACATTGATATTAATAGAGTGTTTGCGAAAGACGTTATTCGGAAAAGTTCTTCCCTTCCGCTAAAAAACATCAATTCCCTTCCCATCATGATTTTGACGAGTTTGCGTTGGAAGTAAACAAAAGCCTGCAGGCGACGCCTCTAAAACTGAGGGGGGAAATAGGGATGTGCGGTAACAAGGCAAACGAAAAAACAAGAACCAAAAACAAGAAAAACAAAACAAAACAAAAGCGTACGAATAGCGACGGCAGCCAAGCAGCGGCGGCGGCAGAGTTAACAACACTATTAGTAGCTGCAGCAGCTAGCGGGAGCTGGTGGCAGCACCATCAGATTCAGCAACAAAAAAAAGCAGCAGCAGGAACAGCCCCCACTTTTGCTTTTTTCAGTTTTGGGACCGGCTTCGTATATACATATACCAGGGAATATGCGGCCCTCTCACCCCCACAGCGGCAGGGTCACGTTGAAGCAAGTAGTTACTGAAAGTACTGGGAGCGTTGGTTATAGACGGGGTAGAGTTAAAGCGAAAGCTCACTTTTGGGAACACAGAAGCAGGATTAAAACAGCAATGGATTTTCAGCTCGATGATGAGGGCACGGACTGAACGCTGCACGATATGCCGCTTGTCCAGGTTTTCCGGACGCGCTGCACAAAAATGACACAGCTATTAGGTAACGGCGCACCATTTTGTTTATGAAGCTCTTCACTTCAAGAGCGATATTGGTACCCCACCCAAAAACAACATTTTCGTGAACTGAAAGTGCAACCCAATGATCAAACCCATCGCCTAGGTGTGCAAAAAAAACAGATTCCAAAAGAAACAAGACTGACGTTCCGACGATTTGAGGTTACGGCCCCGTCATTCAGAAACAATATGTTTCCAAAAGGTGCTGTTAATACCTCTATCGTAGCATGCATCCAATCATATACCCAGGATGTACACATAGCAATGTTATTGTTTCATGCTAAGACCGTTGCTAATAGCAAGCCGATGTTTAGCAAAAAAAACTTTTCCAAAGAGAGCAGCCACACTTTGCCTGGACGGTTGTCTATGGGCCCGATTGTGTGGATATATATAATATGTGTTTTGGAACTTTATAACTTTCCGTCAAAAAACGATTTCTGGCAGTGGTCTTGGGCAACGTCTGCTTGAGAAATACTCAAGCACAGATCTTGGATTGGGTGGGCGTGGATTAGTGTGCTGCACACACGTCATTCAACGAAATCCACGACAGTGTCGTTAGACCCTTTTGGTGTACAGTGCTCGCAGTACGGCCGGTGATGTGTGGGGGGCGCCGACGAGGCTCAAGTTAAACGTTCGTGTTTCTTGGCGCATTGTTATCAAGTTCGTTTATTTCAGGTTATCCTCGGTTTTTCAACTGCGTCGGTGAGCTATCTTAACATCAAAGTATTGTTGTTTCCTATATTGTTCTATCGGTCACTATCACACTCAGAAAACAACCAGATGAAACGGTGAGATCAATGCGATCATTGCATTCTGTGTCCTATGCCGCAAAAAGGAGTCGGGGGAGAAATTGGCAGAATCTCATCGGGGTTCTAGACATAACCGAAGATATATGTCAGGTTTAGTGTGGGGGAATGGGGTGGAAATCGAGTATACGAGGACTTACTCATGGTAGCGTTTGTCGATCGATACTTTTTGTCTACTTCCCCTACAGAGCCCTTTTATTATGTTTTTTGAGCGAGGGGGGTGGGGGACAGGAAGAAGATGAGAGGTGAGGTTCCCAAGGCTGAAATCGAGCTCCCTCCGCGAACTCTTGACGACTTGACATGAAACCGGCGAGAGCATGCTCTCCCTACATTTATTTGTCGTTCATCTGACCCCCGGCTCATTGCGCCTGGTACAGTGTGCGTTGTGCAATGTGCATTCTCGGTCGGTCGCAGACATGGGGACATACAGATATACCGACATACAGACGGAAGACCATTAAATAGCTGTACGCTAGACACATGCGTGATCCAATCATGAAGAGGATCCTTTGGATGCTCCTGGCGGAACATCCTAAATCCTCATCAAAAACACGCTTAACGGACAGCATGTGCGTTCTTCGTACACATCAGGTAAAAGGTGATGACGTTTTTTGTTGCGGGCGATCCGGAAATAAACACTCAGGCAGATGATTGGCTGAAAGGCTGTTGTTGTAATACATACCCTACCACGATATTCTTTTTAATATCATACGTAGAACAAAAGGTGAGAAAAAAAGTATCGCCCCATATAATCAGCAGAAGAAGTAAAACGGTGTAAAAAAAGAAACATGTGTCAACCGAAGGCAATCTATTTCTTTGATCTGCTCCACAACACGTAGCATCGTGTCTGTGCCATCTCTCGTGGTTAGTCCCCAGCTTTCATACAGGAAATGTCTACGATACATGAACCAACCATGCCGTGTCGGCATACCCGTGGCGGTATATCCTTCCTCCACATGCGACCGACCTGGAGTTGATGTCCCACTGATTCCCACCCCGGCCCTGTGGTCCAGCGCCGGAATAATTGTTTTTTTTTCTCGATCTGGTCGACAGACCCACCCCAACCCTCTCAAACACGAACATCGGTCTATACGAGCAAACCCTTCTCCCCCCCAAAACAAATCAGCAGAAGAAGTAAAACGGTGTCAAAAAAGAAATATGTGTCAATCGAAGGCAATCTATTTCTTTGATCTACTCCACAACACGTAACATCGTGTCTGTGCCATCTCTCGTGGACGGTCCCCAGCTATTATAGAGGAGATGCCTACGCTACACGAACCAACTATACCGTGTCGGCATACCCGTGGCGGTACATCCTTCCTCAACATGCAACCGACCTGGAGTTGATGTTCCACACACACCTCTTTTCGTCGGTTCACCAAGGGCAGCGGCGCTTGCAATGCAAGTTCCGTGCAAAACGGAACCACGTCGGCCGATATGGTTGCCAGGAAATGCGCCATTTGCCCTGAAAGCGAGACAACCGGTGAACTCTAGTGACGGCGACGCGGGAGGGGGGGTGGGTTTAGGGGCGTCGGGCGATGGTTCGGCGACAGAAAGAGGACACAACCAAAACGCCACGAAGCAGGGCCGACGCAGGTCGGGGAAACTCCGACTCCCTGTCAAACGGGAGAGCCAAGAAATCTAACGTCCAGCCCGGAGCAGGATGGGAAGGGCAGCGCTGCTCCGGCTACAGCCATGGAGATCAAACCGGGCCCCTCTAGCCCTACACCAGGCACAACCAAGAAACGCCATCAATCAAGGTCGCCGCCAAACACTCCTTCAAGTTTCCGCCCGCGCAAGATATCTTAGTGACCGACACTTGCGCGGATCATGCCTTTTTTTATCTGTTCATGATAAACAATTAAATAAAGGCATGACCCGTGCAAGTGTCGGCCACTAAGACATCTTGCGCAGGCCGAAACGTGGAGGAGTGTTTGACGGGGATCTAGATTGATGGCGTTTCCTGGTGGTGCCTGTTGCGGGGCTAGAGGGGCTCGGTTTGATCTCCACGACTGTAGCCGGAGAAGCGCTGCCCTTCCCACCCCGCTCCGGGCTGGATGTCAGATCCACGACATCGTGGCTCTCCCGTTTGACAGGGAGTCGGAGTTTCCCCGACCTGCGTCGGCCCTGCTTCGTGGCGATTTGGTTGTGTCCTCTTTCTGCCGCCGAACCATCGCCCGACGCCCCTAAACCCGCCCCCCCTCCCGCGTCGCCGTCACTAGAGTTCACCGGTTGTCTCGCTTCCAGGGCAAATGGCGCATTTCCTGGCAACCATATCGGTCGGCGTGGTTCCATTTTGCACGGAACTTGCACTGCAAGCGCCGCTGCCCTTGGTGGACCGACGGAAGGTGGCGGTGGTGTCTGGGCGACCCGGCGTTGGGCCCCAGCAGCGCCCCACGCCGCATCTGAGTATCTCGGGGGGGTTCCTCGGTTGTCCCACCCCGGGGATGACGCCGAGGGCCTGTTTGAAGACTCGGCAGGTCGCCATGTTGGCGGGGTGGCCGACCTCGAGCCGCTGCGGAAAGGCAAGGTCGGACTTTGGTGCTTCAAGTCCTGGCCTGGAACGCCCCTTCGTGTCGAGGAGCCCCCACCACCCCCCTCTCCTTTCACAAGCATGTAGAAGCCGTCATTTTATTCTTCCCTTTGGCGCTTGCTCGAAGAAACCGCCTTTGGTGGACGACCCCGACCGCGACGGGCGACTGCCTCTGAACTCTCAGGCTCGCTGGAAGTACTACTGGACAAATCCTCCTCGGTATCCTGCTCTGAGGAAGACAGCGGTAGAAACTCGCTGTGAGAGCTGTTGCCACTCCCCATCGAGGCCGAACCCCTAGGCGATGTGTTTGTTGACCTTGGGGTCGGCGGGGTCATCACCCGATACGACTTGGGGGTCATGGATGCGCGCCTTGGCTTCCCAGAGAATCTGCGAGGGGGGGGTGATGACGACGCCCGTAATTGCAAATCGGGCCCTTCACCCAGCCTCCGGAGCCTGGGCGGCTAACGGCGCGGTACGACGCGGGGAGGCCGACGCGCCCCTGGAAGGTGCGCTAACACCTCCTCCAGTCGTGGTTGTTGTCGTCGTCGGCGAAGCCACCAACTCGCAAAGGCCGCGACCGCTGCTGTCTGCCCGTCGACTCTCATGGATGTCTGCTCTCCCCTCCCCAGTCCCACCCCCACTCCTCGGGGATGAAGATGTTGCCCGTGAGTGATAATCGGGCCCTCCACCTAGCCTCCGTAGCCCGGGGGACTGACGGCGCGGGGAGGATAACGCGCCCCTGGAGGGTTCGCTGATACCTACTCCAGCCGTGGTTGTCGTTGTCATCGGCGAAGCCGCCACCCCGCAATGGCCGCGACCGCTTCCGTCTGGCCGTTGACTTCCGGGGGGGTCTGCCCTCCCTTTCCCATTCCTACCCCCACTCCTCGGGGATGAAGATGTTGCCCGTGAGTGATAATCGGGCCCTCCACCAAGCCTTCGTAGCCCGGGGGACTGACGGCGCGGGGAGGACAACGCGCCCCTGGAGGGTTCGCTGTCACCTACTCCAGGCGTGGTTGTCGTTGTCGTCGGCGAAGCCGCCACCCCGCAATGGCCGCGACCGCTCCCGTCTGCCCTGTGACTTCCGGGTGGGTCTGCCCTCCCCGTCCCCTTCCCACCCCCACGCTCTTCACCCCCTCCTGAAGAGACCCGGTTGAACGCGGAAGTCGCAGCTCTCTCCTCCATGCCCGTTCGATGCGGCCTTCTTGACAGCTGGGCCGTCGGCGGCCCAGCCGGCGCTGGCGCCATCATTGCATCTCTCGTTGCCGCACCGAGGAGGTACCCCGCTCCCACGACCAGGTTGCTGCAGGGCGCACGGGCAAGCCCGACACAGAGAGACAACAGGGCAATCAACGATCAAATCATCCAGGGCGATTTTGGCTTGATACAGCGTATGTATATATTATTATTTTCCTTGAGACATGTACGAGATAAGCGTAAACAACCGCGAATTTAGCGCTTAGTACAATGTAATGTTGACAATGGAATCATTGACTATCTTTGCGGCCGCCAGTTGTGACAACTGTCGATTTGTTCATTGCACGTCATGGCCAGGCCCCTCCTTGCCTCTCTTGGGGCAATTGGAAGTGTACCTTTGCTTTTAACACGAATGCTAATATGTTGTCAATTCTTCGTCCGATTGCCTGGGTGTCCATCAAGCGCCACCCGCCAAAAAGCATTGAAAATCTACGTTTGGGTCTGCGCAAAGCCGTGCAGGCATAACAGGTATGGGCGTTGCGACGCGTAGTCCAGACAGCCACCAAGATTTAAACCGAGAATCCCACTTGTTTTTACTGGTTAGTTTTGTCGGTTGAGCCTCTGAACACATCGCATGCGCTCGAAACGCAATACAGTCTATGTTGTCGAGTAAAATCCCGCAAAACCTGCTGTGTGTACAAAAATATCAAAATACCCGAACCGCCCGATTGCTCGTGTATTGATTAGTTTACTTGGTGTCCCTCTACACTCCTCGTGTCGAGCACGAACGGAAACCCGCTGCCTACTACGCGTCATTTTTCGTCCAACACTATTTAAAATAATCAAGTACGTCCGGACGGCGAAGTGTGCGTACAACACGCCGTACGCCTTTTCTTCAATCACAGTAGACCCTGCCCGGCCAACGGAATACGTAGGTCTATCATAGGTTTGTGTTAGAATGTTCCACCGTGCGTAGCATTAATACAACGAAAAATAAATATATATTTTTTTTGGATAGAAAACACGGCGCCGCTGCTGTACTTTCTGTTTGCAGTTGGCACCACATCAAGGAATTGGTTCACACGCGAGATAGCATTGTACAACAAAACGAAGTTGACAGTGGATGATAGCATACCCGCATTCTTCTATAAATTTCAAGCAGTGTGCTGTTAACGGCAACCCCTCTCTCCTTTTGCACACCGCTTGCTTGATGGCGCAACAACAGCTCACGAGCCATAGAATTGCAGTGCGTTCAATGCACCAAGCGACACAAAATAAAAGCCAAAACAGCACCGTTCAGCTATACACTAGTTTCATTACCCGATTGTACCACCGATCATCGACCAGTTTTCTCGAAGCTACAATCAAGCACGGTGGAAAGTCTTCGTGGATAACCCTTATGAACCCCTTCAACTCGACGCAGTGTTTAGTTTTGATACTCAAAGAAAGGTGCTTTACGAGCGACTCCGTCTTACGCGTAAAAAACAAAAATATTAGTTGACCTAAATAAATTAAAGTCTACCAAAATTGGCTGGAATCACAAAACAGCCACAAGAAAGACGGCGCCATGCCTAACAAAGAGTTTGTATTACAAACACGTCAAATCAATTCTAAAGATATGCGCCACAAAAATAATAGCACTTGCGTAACGGCCTGATTCCAAATAAGAAAAAGTGCCAAGTCTCACCCGTCGTTGCCCACGGTAATCTGGTCGGAGAAGATGTACACTTGTACTCCAGGCGCGGAACCACCGCGGGCAGCCTTATGATACCGATGATAGGGGGACCCCTTGTGGCGGCGGCCCGGGTCTGACCAGGGATCGCCGATCTGGGCCAGCGTCGTTGCATCCAACACCTTGGTTTAGATGATTCGACAAGTCCATATGGGTTATTGTCAGGCCATCAATAAACACCGCCGTGTGTCCGAAAGGATAAAAATGGCACTTGATTATTGATCGTCGAATGAGATCTCCCATCCAACTGCCCTGTGTTTTATAACACGCCACTACAGGCTTTTGCAAGAAGAGCCTGGCCGGACTCCCAGAACAACATGCACGAGGCAAATACTAGTTTGGTAAAACGTATTTTTCCGGAGATAGTTGCCCTTATGTCAGTTTCGGCGAACAGCAAAAAAACGAACACACGCCCACACGCACACGTTTCGCAGATAGTAAGAGGGCCGACATTTGAACATCATGTCAAAACACTCAAGGCAACAACCCACCGCCAGTCGTCCCGTGAGGTCTGCGTCCGCCGGCGGTCTGCAGAGCGCCCGCACCCCCCCATGTTTTTCTTTCATGTGTGTCTCCACGGCCTGCGACGTAAAACGTCGAACGCCCTCCCTTCCGGGCGCGCACATCGCGGAGAAAGGGCATGTCAAGAATCGGCCTGAAACAGAAGGAGGCGGATGTCTCTCCTGGTCGGTCAGCACGAATCTGAGCTGTACGTATGATATGTACGTTGTGCAAACACGTACGCACAGGCCAACGGCTCATGCAGCGTCGTTTACGCGTGCCCATCGAAGTGCGCCCTTAACGACCGAGAAGGGTTTCGATGTGATTGAGACCTGAGGCGGGACCATCAAAGCGCCTGCACCCCACCGAATCGTATGATATGTACGTTAGGCAAACGCGTACGCCCAGGCCAACGGCTCATGCAGCGTCGTTTACGCGTGCCCATCAAAGTGTGCCCTTAACGACCGAGAAGGGTTTTGATGTGACCGAGACCTGAGGCAGGACCATTAAAGAGGCAGGACCATTAAAGCGGCTTTAATGGTCCTTCCTCAGGTCGCGATCACATTTGAACCCTTCTCGGACGTATATAGCACACTTGCTTGGGCATGCGTAGACCACGCTGCATGAGCCGTTGGCCTGCGCGTACGCGTGAGCACAACGTGCATATCATACGCACAACTCAGATTCTTGCTGACCGAACCGAAGAGAAATACGCCTCCTTCAATTTCAATTAGACCCCGAATGGAAGGAACCATCCCCACACCATGAGAAAGCATTGACAAAAAACAATGCCGGCATACACACATTACTCTACGTCCATGTACGAACGAACGAAGAGCTCGGTCCCCCATAAAATCACTCGTTATGAAATCATACGACGAGCCGAGCGCAGAGGGGGAAATAAACTGCAGGTACTAATTAATGTTTGTTCGCGATGATACCTAACAGATTACTTCATTTTTTTAAATACTCCTACAGCAGTAGAACACAACAAGCGGAGCCCCCTGTTTTTGCGAGACTTGACAATTTGTAGTAAAGGGCGACATTGTCTGGTTTACATATTACAAAGAAAAACACACATATATATACATGGATGGGTAGTTCAGGGCATTGGACCAGAGGGACTTTGACCGTGGATAAGCCACCACCTGGACATGATGCAGCACATCACGGTCTGTACTGCTGTTCCGCGCAAAGTTGTCGACCACAAAACCGAGTGAACAATATGGGAAAGTCACTCTATTAATACATATTATAAAAAAACACACACCTCGCATATCACCGTGAAAGAGAGGCGGACCGGGTAATGTTCAGAAGACGGGGGTCGGATGTCGACGAGAGCCATCTGCCTCCCGAGGATCTCGGGGTAGACCGGAAGGAATCAGCCAAGCTCGGTCTTCACCTCTTTAACGGGTTCGGAGAGTGGGTGCCGGGAGTGGACAACCTCGTGAAAACGATCAACCCACTTGGACCAAACATCACCGCGAAAGAGAGGCGGACCGGGTAATGTCCAGAAGACGGGGGTCGGATGTCCACGAGAGCCATCTGCCTCCCGAGGATCTCGGGGTAGACCGGAAGGAATCGGCCAAGCTCGGTCTTTACCTCTTTAACGGGTTCGGAGAGTGGGTGTCGGGAGTGGACAAGACGGGGGTCGGATGTCCACGAGAGCCATCTGCCTCCCGAGGATCTCGGGGTAGACCGGAAGGAATCGGCCAAGC
>JBBMKB010070288.1:0-27720 GCA_037833945.1 Alaria marginata
CCGCCGAAGCAATTTTGGGTAGCGGAACCGCCAACCCAAGGGACCGCTCAAGTCTTTTGTGCAGCGGGGCCGTCAACGTAGGGGACCGCTCCGGTTTTTGTCGCAGCGGGACTGCACGGTGCGACGGATGTACGCTGCACATACCAGCCTGGGCTAAGAACTCCGTACGACCACTGCCACAGCACCCAACACGCTCCCTCGTGAATCAGCTATTCCAAGACACAACATACTCTCCACTCTGGCACAGCACGACGCTCTTAAAGTGTGAGCAGTAGCCCGGCCGAGAGGTCACACCGCCCAATCGATACTTTCTCTCACAACGCCAGTGCTGCGAGACGTTGGCCCAAACGCTACCCCGAACATGTTGGCGCACGATATTTATCCTCCATGCTACTATCGCACCTTGTGGGCGACAACATAATACATGATACAATCGATCTGAGTTTTACTCTAACGTCATATCGATTTCAGCACGTTGTTGTTGTCGCCCACCCGACGCGGTCGTAGCGAGAAGGTGGGAAATACGCACCACACTGTTTGGGGGAGGTGTTTGACTCACATCGCGATGTACACATCAAATGTGTCCCATAAAACAATTTGGCGCACGACTTCCATCCTTCCACGACTGTATCGCACCAGGCGCGGCGAGAAAAACGTGATGAAACTGATGTACGGTTCAGTTTTTACTACACCGTAGCTCGATTTTCGTCAGGCACTTGTTCTTGTCGCCCACCTTAAGCGATGGCAGGAGGAGGAAGGAAGATGTGTGCCCAACTGTTTAGGTGAGACATGTACGTACGTTGCGACATCTATTACGTCAATATGTTCACCCAAAGTACGAAGCAGGTCGATTTCATCACTTTGGTTTTGACGCCCACCTGATGCGATAATATTAAGAGGAGGAAGAAAGACGCGTCCCACAATGTTCCAGGGTGATAGTGTTGCGTACGTCGCACAGCGTTAACGTTGTGGGGGAAGCAATCGAGCGGTGCGACCTGCCGACTGGGCTGATTCGCGCACTCCACGTGCCACGTACCGTGCCAGGGAGGGGGGCATGCTCCGTCTTCGGATAGAGATGTGGCGTTCCATTCCTTCGGTGTCCTAGATTAATTCCTCGAGAAGGACAGAGGTCTGTGACTCTCCTGGTCTCCTTGGAACTCTCACCACGCGCTTCGTATCTAACGCTCTCCACCAAGCGGAATCCGGTCTATCTGAAACTCTCACAACGCGCTTCATTATCTACGCTCGCCATCAAGCAGAACCGGGTCCATTTCCAGCTCCGGTAACACGCTTCAGAACCAACGCCCCCCAAACGCGTGCTGCGGCAGGGAAAACAACTATTAATATCTATTATGAGGATCCTTATCTCAGGAGCTCTGTGCTTCGCCCAGAACCCGAATTCGATAAAGCCAACGATAAGTTCCATGGCCTAGGTATATTCCGCTTGCCGCGCTGCCGTCCGCACGCCCTATTCGCATTTGTATCAATACCATGTTTAGGGTGCTCCCTCCCTCGCTCGTACCAGGCGCCCTCACCCCCTCTCAAGGGAAAAAAGAAGTACTCGTACGTATCACGTGTATGTAGGACGATCTGATGAGGGCGAGGGAAGAAGGGAGTTCCCCTAACGACGGAGGCAGTGGCATCTCGGAAGGGCGGAAAACCAAATGAGACCGGACCGTGGTCGCATCTTCTCTTCTGTTCCTCCCAGATACCCCTCCCTCCGCCTTTCGATATTCTGCCTCCTTTCCTCGCCCATATCATTACCGTCCCGTCTCACCTTATCACTACGTGCCGAGATACGTCCCGACAAGTGTACCAACATAGCGTTGTTATGGCGGAAAATCATTTTGCTTCGGGGGCACTGCAACCGTTTCAAGGGGGTGACACCATAAGGGCAACAGAAGGCAGCGCTGTCTGCAGGTCTTGGTAGGGCGCAAGTTTCGTCTTCTTTGGAGGTCAAGTTCGTTGGCTAAGGTCGGTGAAGAGCGAGCGACGTGGGCCAACACGGCGTCGCAATCATTTGTTTCCTTGGGGGCACTATATTACTTGCAAGGGAGTGACACCATGGTGGCCGGTGCAGGTCGAGCGGGGTGTGCCAACACAGCGTTATATATCGCTGCAGCCCATTTTTCCTTGGATACACGACAACTCGACAAAGGAGGTGACACCATGTGTCCACCGTGTGGTGTCAATCCCTTTGGATTGTTGCAGTGCCCCCAAGGAAAAATAGATCGCCGCGATATATGACGCTGTTTTCGCTAATACCTCTTGCCCTGGACAGACCTTCACGAACGAACCTGACCCCCCAAAACAATGTACGAGCCTTGCTCTCCCATAAACGCCAGACAGCGAGAAAATATATTCACGCGGTTTATGACGCTGTGTTGGCACACATCTCCCGCCCTGCATCGGTCATGCAGAGACGAACCTGAGCTTCTACGTAGTTTAATCTTACCCTCTCAAAGGCGCCGGTCGCGCTACCTGCTGCTGATGTGCTGTTTTCTCCGTTTACCCAACACCTGGGACGCGGTGGGCGACGGCGGCCAGTACAGCAACGCTTACAGCACCCACTTATATATGATACGTGCGTACCACGAGCTCGTCTAAAAAAAGAGCAATAACGAGAAAACAAAACAAACAAAAATTGCAAACAACAAAACTGGGCAAAGTTGAAAGAAAGGGAATCAAATGCAACTCAAAATTCAACACACATTGCACAATATCACAGCAAAAATCAGAGCAACCATCAAAATCTGGAGTTCCATGTAAACAGGAAGGCGCAATTTACGCAGTCAGTCGTCTATCCTGCCGCAACGAAGATCACGGCTTCACTTTTACAGGGCAAAAAAAACAGTGCACGAAGCTATATTGTAGCTGTATTGTGTTGCATTGTGGTGTATTTAGATTCAAGCCGCAACAAACTGCAATCGTTGAATAAAATGTAGGGAACACAGCAAAATGCATACATCTAAACGCTCCCAACGCCAACCGGTAGTTAAGACAGATGGCAACAAACCAGACGGCCTCCTATTTACGGGGCACCCTCTTACATCCACAATGAAGCAGGGGGGTTTTCCCTACACCAGCAACGACGCCTTCCTGCAGCAACAGCTAACGAAATATCCCCCGATATGCTCAGTCCCGGAACGGTGCGACGCAAATGCAACAGCTGCACTGATCATTCCAGCCAGGCATTAAACTTCAACCGAGAAACATATCGACGCAGCAGGTACGCCGTTCTCATGTTGCACGGCTCCTGCCTATTAAGCAGCGCAAGTCTCCAACAACAGCATTTGTTAAGGGACCGAGAGATTAAAACGGTCCCAAAACAAGGCAAGCACTCCGTCCCGGCACCCAACATGTTCAGAGAGTCCGCACTCGGGGAGCTCTATGCCTCATCCAAAAAGCTGACCTTTGAAGCAAGGTAGGTGTACGCTTGACCCTGACAAAAAACACTTTCCTTTTTCCTCAAAGTCAAGTGTTTGGGTGAGGTACAGAGGGTCTCTTGTTTGGAAGGAGCCTCCGAAAGTTGAGTTGCACCGCTACCGTAGCGTGCATCGCGAACCAAAAGCGGTCGGTGTACCGTATTATGGCTGTAGTGCGCACGCACACATAGGCATAAGACGTCGGCAAATAGGATGAACAGGTTGGCCTCGTCAAACGTAGAAACCCACGACGGAGAGGTGATACATCAGGCCGCTAGGAGAAGGGAAGAATAAAGCGAAGGACTGTGCGGCCAATGATCTGGGGATGGAACCTTGATAAGGACTAAGATACAGAACAGCTAATATTAAAAAAAGATGTGGAGAAGAGAAACTGGAAAATGGTTGCCGGAGAGCCATAGAAGAGATCCTACTGCTTTACGGAGGGGTCTTCGATTTCTGTCAAAATGGCATCTACACTACATTGTTGGATTACATAACTAGGAACAACAAGGAAACAGAAACTACTGTTCACACGTGGGGGTAATTCCATTAGTCGTAGAGGCAAAGCCAGTAAACTGGAGTTATTCAGCAATTATTCCAGGATGTCTAGGTTCCATTCCGCAGTAAAGAAAAAGTGTTTTCAGTAGCACACTCATTATATCTCGGCTCTACGGACAACTTGCAGAAGGAACGGGCACGGGTATAGTTCGAATGGGGGGCGAGCTTGTTTTCGGGGTATGGGCGAAAGCTTCCCGGGAGCCAACGGCTCAGGGAGAAAGACTCGTGCGATTTTCTATTCTCCTTCATAATACTACTATTACGGGGGAACGTAGTTTATAGGATCAATTATTGGTAGTAAAAATAGATAAATAGATATATTTTTTGTGTCTACCGTAGGTCCTACTAACTACGTTCCCCCGTAATAGCTAACCGAAAGCAAGATGTTTAGGCGCTGCGTCGTTTTCCCCGCCATCAGGAGTCGACACAACGATTGACCAACCAGCTCAGCAGTCTAGACCTCGGCAATGCACGATGCCGTGCACCATCACGAAGCTTTGTCGCTCTATTGAGTTTACCGCTGGGACGCGTGCCACAAAAATCGTTCAAACTGACGGGCCTTCTCAATCGCCAAATACAATATGTTTACGATATAATTAGTTCCAGTGTTACAGAGTAGGCCGTGGGATTGTCCATCTGATTACATTGCAATGTTCTCGGCTGGGGTACAGAGCACCTCAAGGGAGGTGCCCAAGACAATATAAGATGCACCCTATCGTAGCATGCCTCCAGCAGAAAAACAACTCCCTGTGAACAAAATATGGGTAGACCGGGAACGATCGGTAGCGAGAGGGTCCGATGCATATCTCATATTTAGCCCTTGTGCGGAGGGGGGTACGGAACAAAAGCAACATGAAACGGCTTTTTGTGACCAACGACTGCACCCAACCTACAACGGACGTGTCCTCATTGAAGCTATGAATAGCCTTCGTGTATTATCCGCAATGCGGTGTCATTCAGTCCATCTTAAGCCTGCACGCCAGGTCGACTAGGGCCAAAGACGCGTCGCTGTCGGGCACGGCTGTCGGGAACATTGTCAAACCCGCAGGTAGTCGTTGGTGGAAAGGCGTTGGTGTGGCCACCGCTGGAGGTGCAGAGGAAAAGGTTTTCCTCATTTTCTGCCGCACTTTCGGCCGCAGCCGCACCGTCGCCACTCCACAAAACGGCACCCCCGGCTGTGACGATGTCATCCATAGACTAGCCCGGCAGCGCCGCTTCCTCGGCCGTCGTCGGCCACGAATTCACGCTTAAAGCCACGGAGGATCGTACCCATCCCCATCCCCCATCCCCGGTTTTTTTTTCCGGCTGACTCTAAACTAGTTTCAATATTTTGGCGAAACGCCTACTCATGCCTACTTGACAACCTATTCCTTAGGGTTCCGCCGAAGGACTGGATGATACCCTATCACAGAGAAAGGTGTTCTGTTCAATCAGTTTCGTCCAACCCATGGTGTGACCCTCGCGGGTCGTCTCTATTAACAAGTGCGCTTCGAGCCACGTCCACAGGGGCTCTTCATCAGCATAGCTCCGATAGGCACGGAGGTTCTGGGTGAGCTGAAAAATAACGGTTTTCGCAGTGTCACCGGCAGTCGTGCCCGGCAGTGACGCTTCCTCGGCCGTCACCGCTCACGAGTGCACGCATCCACACACCGGACAGACCATCAGATCCCATCCATGATCTATGCCGTTTAGGATTGACAAACCCCCTGGTCTGTATGATGTAGATAGCCTAAAATATGTCACTTGTTGCCGGCCGGGAGCCGTATGATCTGCATGACCTACTGCATGCAGCACGTGTCTTTCTCTCATGGGTTAGACCTGAACCGCAACGACCCTACACGTCATATCAGAACGACAGATATATATCTACATCGAGATATGTCCGACGAGATGAACGCTTCTATCGGACTGAATTGCAGCCTGATGGGTGCTACTCGTACGATAATAGAGGTGTTAATACTACTATTATTATAGCACGTTTAGGCCATTTTTTGTTTCTGGATGACGGGTCTCCTTGACCCAAAATTGTCGCAATGTCATACCTGTTTTGCAACGTGAATACTTGTCTTACCTAGGCCATGGGTTCCGTCACCAGGTTGCACTTTCAGCTTCCTCAAAATATTTGTTTTGGGTGAGATATAGAGCTCCTCAAGTAATGAACATCCTAAGAAAAAACAATGAAGGGTACACCTTTACCGCAGCCTGTGGCTTTTACTGTAGGTGACAAAGAGCACACGGCGTGCAATATCGGTACGGGTTGAATTTGTTTAGCCGAACCATTCCTCACTGACGAAGCGCTTCAACCGAGGAGCTGACGCGTGCTTTACACGGTAGAGCTCCATACCCCCCGACCCAAGCCTGATTTTGAGTATGCTGAACATGCAACCCGAAGCGAATACTGTTGCTAAACACGAACGACCTTCCGACGATTTTGGTTGAAGGAGGCTCGTCATCCAGAAACCATTTCAGCCAAAACGTGCTATACAGCATACCTCTATTAAAGCACGCGTCAGCTGTCCCCTATATCTGCATCCGAAACGCACTACTACAGAATTCAGGAATGCTTCAGTATTCAAAAATTCACTACAGTATTCAATAATGCACTACAGCATTTCAATAATGCACTACAGTATTCAGTAGTGCTGCAGTATTCAAAAATGCACTACAGTATTCAATAATGCACTACTACAGCATTTCAATAATGCACTACAGTATTCAATGGTGCACTACACAGTATTCAATAATGCACTACAGTATTCACTAATGCACTACAGTTCTAATAGACTAATGCACTACAGCATTATTTCAATAATGCACTACAGCATTATTTCAATAATGCACTACAGTATTCAATAATGCACTACTACAGTATTCAATACACGCACGCTACGGTGGTGGTACACTTCGAAGTATGTGTTTAGTGCTGGCCGTCACTCAAGGAGTAGTGATATGCCTCCCCCAAAACTGGCTTCGAGAAAAATGGTACGGTTGGCTCGATGACCAACAATCCCATGGTCTACGTATGCTTTGTACCGGAAAATATTTGAAGCCACCAACAAAAACGCGATGCGAACGGGTTTGGGCAGTTAGTTCCTCGGCTGAGGAAGGAACCGCATCAGTCGGAAAAGTTTTGGCGAAAATATGCTACGTCTATCGTAGCACGCGTCAATATCACAGCCCTCTCTCACAACGTTCCTGAAGAGTCGATTGTGGGTGCTGAACGAAGTACAGAGCTACTTAGGCGCGAAGCCTCAGGAAATGTTAGCGTCCAAGTATGGCGTGCACTATCGGCCGTATGAGCAGCCTTCTAGTGCTGTAGTGCACCGCGCGAAAAAATGGCATACCTCGTATCATACATATGATTGTGCGAGCGTAGTGGGGGTGCTTTCCTTTCTGTACTATCAACGATGGCCGTTTTTATATACATTTCGTTCATACATGAAGAAGGAACTGATCAATGGTGCGCCCGGATCCGCGGGGTACACCCGTGGTCAGCTCCAGCGCCATGTACGACGGAAATATCTATAAAAAGCGCCATCGCGGGTAGGGCGGAAAAGGGGAAGCGCCCCCGCGACGCCGGCGTGCCCAGCAGACTACACACTACCGGCCCCCCTCATAAGAAAGAGCCCCACACAAAACTCAGTCCATTCACGCCAGTGAAATAAGAAATTCGACAGAGTTTATACTGGTTTTGGTGCAGGACACACCCTTCCACAAGTACGAAGACGCTTGCAACGATAGAGGTAGCGCTTTTAGGCGAAAATATTTTCTGAGCGACGGGGCTCCTTAACCCAAAATTGTCGAAATTTCGTTATTATTTTGAAAAATAATTGTTCTGTATACCTAGGCCACGGGTTTGTTCATCGGGTTGCACGTTCAGTCAGCTGAAAATCTGTTTTTGAGTGAGGTGCAGAGCTCCCTTAAGCGAGGAGCCTCAGAAAAACAAAAAGTGCACCTTTAACGTAGCAAGTAAGTGTCAAAACTCTACCCGAAAACCAACACCTCGGTATATTTTTAGAGGGCCGTTACTCTATCAACCCGGTTGCCCTCATGGGCCGCGTCGAAGCCCCTTGAACGGTTGAGCCATGTGACTGTGATTCCCGTTGGGATAAATTTGCGGTATAGCGGGGTACACCGTGTGAGAGCTTTTGCTACTCCGTCCGCAAAAGGCCTTTTGACGCACGCTATCATATACTTCGTATAAAACGATAGGGGCTGCGGCCTTTTTTCTGGGGCTCCTCACTTAAGGAGCTCTGTACCTCGCCACACAGCTACCCGACTTTGATAAAACGAAGGTGCAACCCCATGAGCAATCCCACGGCCTGCAAGTTTAAAGTTGATTTTAAATCAATGGTAAAGCACAACAATGCCGGGTAGTTTTTCAGCTGAAGAGCCCCCCCCCCGGTCAATCAGAAATGGGTTGTGGGATATAACGTACCACGGTAGTGGTCCCTCCATAGTGCGGGTTGAGTAGTGCCGGTCTCCCGCTACAGTGCCCGTGAAATTGCTTGGCACACATGGGAAAAGCAAGCAGGGTGTTGGTATGCGGAGTAGTGCCGGTTGCCGCTGTAGTGCCGGTGTTTCCGGTTATTGGCATATATCAGCACTGTAGAGGACCACCATTGTACCCTTATCGTATCATAGCAGTGCTCTTTTTGATGAGAATGAAGATTCCCATGGCCTCTGTGCGCACATACCGAAACGTATCGGAACAGCCACATGCTACGGTAGAAGCTCGCCGGCGTTTTTTCGGAGACTCCTTACTTGACGAGATCAATACCCCACCCGAAGAATGACTTTTGAGCAAACCGCAAGTAAGTACAATACACTCAACAAAACCCGTGACCCAGGAATCCAAAACAATCCCAGTGCAAAACTAGAGCGGCGCTGAGACGATTTGGGGTTAAGGAGCTCCGTCATTCAGAAAAACATATTTTGGCCAAAGACGCGTGCTACGGCATTTGTTTTTTCTGAGTAACGGGGCTCCTCAACCCAAATTCGTCGAAACGCCATTCTCGTTTCCAATGTGATTCGTTTTTTATACTTGAGTGATGGGTTTTTTCGTCGGTTTGCTCTTTCAGTTTTACAAAAAAACAGATTATAGGATGATGTTAGACGCGTTCTACGACAGAGGTAGCACTTTTTTGCGTTTATGTTCTCTGAATGACGGGGCTCCTTGGCCCAAAATCGTCGGAAGGTCATTCTATTTTTGCAATATTTTTGTTTGTATAGATAGATGGGCCACGGGTTGGTTTGTTCATCGGATTGTGCTTTCAATTAGCTCAAAATCAGTTTTTCGGTGAGGTGAGGCATACAGTAACACTCCTCAAGTGAGGGGCTTCAGAAAAAATAGGGTGAACCACTAGACTATCTATCGTAGAATGTATGTGTCGTTATTAATAGTACCGTAGCAAGCGTCCAAAATGTGCTATGATACAATACCTCTGTCGTAGCACGCTTCAACACACAATATCATTATTTCGTAGGATTCTGTGGGTATTGGGCAAATCCTCAGCTGAGGAGCCCCGGGAGTCAGCAACATTTTGACTCAAACGGTGCTGCCCCTATCGTAGCGGGGGGTCGGAAAGGGACAAGCCCCCACAAAGTGCACGTGTCCAGTGAGACGCGTGCTGCGGCATGGGTGCACCTTAATGTTTAGGATGCATACCCCTCGCTTGAAGACCCGCACATCATCACCCAAAAGCTAACATTGAGAGTAAAATAGCGGGGCAACCCGATACCTCCGATGACCAATCCTGTGGCCTAGGTATATACCAGGTATATGCAACGAAAAGTAATAGTGTAAAACCACAAAACAATATTCCGACGATATTGGGTGGTTCGCTGGTTAAGGGTTGGCCCCTTCAGTCCGAGTTAGTTTGGCGAAAAGGTGCTACCCCTACCATAGCACATTTGTGATAGAATATATTCGTCCCGCTAACATTATGGAGGCCCTTCCCCTTCTGTCCTATCGAAAATGCCCTTTTGATGTTGGATATTTCCGTCAGCCATGACACCCTAACTGATCAACGGTGCGCTCTAATCCGTGGGGTGCACCATTGATCGGTTCGGACGCCATGCACAACTGAGATATGCACATAAAAGGGCCATCGCGTATAGGACACAAAGGGAAGCGCCACCACCACGCCGGCGTGTCAAGCAGACAACATACACACTACATACACACTACCGGCCCTCTCGTAAGCAAGAGCCTCACAAGAACCTTAAGCCTGAACGGTACGGTGAAATAAGAATTTCGACAGCTTTTATTATAAGGCTACTAATAGTGCACCAGGTGGAAGCTATTGATAGGGTAGTTTACACATGTTCTCAATCATGAAGTCTAGCCTAAAACCAGCATCTCGGTTTATTTTCGGAGGGACGTTATTGTATCGATGCAGTCGTCCCCATGACCCGAGTACCCCCGTGAAAGCTTGCTGTATAGCACTCAAAACAACACACCCCATGCGAGTAGTTTTAGAGTCTTGTGTTCTCCTTGCCCATGGGGGGCACATACAAAAAAAGTGAAAATTAAGGCTTTGAGAAACGACCTCGTCGAGATGTGCCCATGGATGCGTCGCTCTTCCCGTTACCAAGAAAATCATGCTTGATTATCGCACGGGGAAGGTACTGTCTTGCGTATTGTAGGGTAAGCCGTCAGTACTGTTCACTTGGGGGTCATTCCATTAGCCCCAGAGGCAAAGCCAGTAAACTGGAGCTATTCAGCAACAAATCCAGGATGTACAAGTTCCATCCCATAGTACACAAAAATCGTTTTCAGTAGCACACTCAGCCTATCTCGGCTCTACGGACAACTTGCAGAAGGCAAGATCACGGGTAAATTTCAACTGGGGGGCGAGCTTGTTTTCGGGTTGTAGGCGAAAGCTCTCCAGGGAGTCAACGGCTCCCGGAGCAAGGCTTGCGATGTTCTCTTGTCCTTCAAAATACTGCCAACTAGTCGAAAGCAAGATATTGAGGCGTTGCGTCGTTTTCCCCGCCATCAGGAGTCGACACAACGATGGTCCAACGCAGCCGCCTGGACCTCGGCAATGCACGATGCCGTGCACCATCACGAAGCTTTGTCGCTCTATTATGTTTACCGCTGGGACACTTGCCACAAAAATCGTTCAAATTGACGGGCCGTCTCAGCCACCCAATGTCGTATACTTCGAAGTATATGTTCACAATATAAGTAGTTCCAGTATTACAGAGTAGGCCGTGGGACTATTCACCTGATTACATTGTAATGTCCTCGGCTGGGGTACAGAGCACCTCAAGGGAGGTGCCTAAGACAATATAAGATGCACCCTATCGTAGCATGCCTCCAGGAAAAAAACAACTCCCTGTGGACAAATATGGGTAGACCGGGAACGATCGGTAGCGAGAGTCCGATACATTATCATGTTTAGCCATTGTGCAGGGGTTACGGAACAAAAGTAACAAGGCAGGGTTTTTGGTGACCAACGGCTGCACGCAACCCACAACTGACATGCGCTCGTTAAAGCTAGTCTTCGTGCGTTATCCGCAATACCGTGTCATTCAGTCCATATTAAGCTTGTACGCCAGGTCGACTAGGGCCAAAGACGCGTCGCTGCCGCGCACGGCTGTCAGAAACATTGTCAAACACGGTGGTTATGGTTTGCGGCAAGGCGATGGTGTCGCCACCGCCGGAGGTGCAGAGGAAAAAGTCTTCCCCATTTTCCTCCCCACTTTCGGCCGCAGCCGCACCGTTGCCCTACCACAAAACGGCACCCCCGGCTTTGACAATGCCACCCACAGACGAGCCCGGCACCGGCGCTTCCTCGGCCGTTGTCGGCGCCGAATTCACGCTTAAAGCCACGGACAATCGCACCCACCCCCAATCCCCGGTTTTTTTCCGGCTGAATCTAAACGAGTTTGAATATTTTGGCGAAACGCGTACTCATGCCTACTTGGCAACCTTAAGGTTCCGCCGACGGACTGAATGATACCTTATCACGGGGAAAAGGTGTTCTGCTCAAACAGTTCTGTTCAACCCATGGTGTGGCTCTCGCGGTTCGTCTCTATTAACACGTGCAGTTCGAGCCACGTACACAGTCCCTCCATCAGCATACCTCCAATAGGCACGGAGGTTGGGCAGCGGATAAATAACGGCTTTCACAGTGTCACCAGCAGTCGTGCCCGGCAGCGAAGCTTCCTCGGCCGTCGCCGCTCACGAGTGCACGTTTCCACACACCGGACAGATCGTCAGATTCCCTTCATGGTCTATGCCGTTCCGAGCTGACAAACCCCCTGGTCTGTATGATGTGGATGGCCTAAAATATGTCACGTGTTGCCGGCGGGGAGCCGTAAGATCTGCATGACCTACTGCCTGCAGCACGTGTCTTTCTCTCCTGGGTTAGATCTGACCCGCAAAGACCCTGCACGTCGTATCAAAACGACAGATATATATCTACATCGAGATATGTCCGACGACGTGAACGCTTCTATCGGACTGAATGACACCCTGATGCGTGCTACGATAATAGAGGTGTTAATACACATATTATTATAAGTATAGCACTTTTAGGCCAGTTTTTGTTTCTGGATGACGGGACTCCTTGACCCAAAACCGCCGCAATGCCATTCCTGTTTTGCAACATGAATACTTGTTATACCTAGGCCGTGGGTTTGGTCATCCAGTTGCACTTCCAGTTTCCTCAAAATGTCTGTTTTGGGTGAGATATAGAGCTCCTCAAGTAATGAACATCCTCAGAAAAAACAATGAAGGGGACACGTTTACCGCAGCCTGTGGCTTTTACTGTAGGTGACAAAGAGCACACGGCGTGCAATTTCGGTACGGGTTGAATTTCATTAGCCGAACTATTTCTCACTGATGGAGCGCTTCAATCGAGGAGCTGACACGTGCTTTACACGGTAGAGCTGCACCAGTTCGTGCCTGGGGCTCCTTCCTCCCTTGGGGGAGCTCCATACCCCCCGCCCCAAGCCTGATTTTGAGTATGCTGAACATGCAACCCGAAGCGAATACTGTTGCTGTTGCAAAACACGAACGACATTCCGACGATTTTGGGTGAAGGATCACTCATTAAATATTTCAACCAAATAAAGTGCTATACAGTATAACTGTACCTCTATCAAAGCACGCGTCAGCTGGCCCCTATATCTGCATCCGACATGCACTACCTGGTATTCAGTAATATTGCAGTATTCAAAAATGCACTACAGTATTCAATAATGCACTACAGCATTATTTCAATAATGCACTACAGTTTCAATGGTGCACTATAATACACAGTATTCAATAATGCACTACTACAGTATTCAATACACGCACGCTACGGTGTTGGTACACGTACTTCGAAGTATGTGTTTAATGCTGGCCGTCACTCAAGTAGTAGTGATATGCCTCCCCCAAAACTGCCTTTGAGAAAAATGGTACGGTTGCGATGACCAACAATCCCATGGTCTACGTATGCTTTGAACCGGAAAATATTTGAAGCCACCAACAAAAACGCGATGCGAACGGGTTTGGGCAGTTAGTTCCTCGGCTGAGGAAGGAACCGCGTCAATCGAAAACGTTTTGGCGAAAACATATGCTACGTCTATCGTAGCACGCGTCAATATCACAGCCTTCACTCACAACGTTCCTGAAAAGTCGATTGTGGGTGCTGAACGAAGTACAGAGCTCCTTAGGCGAGAAGCATCAAGAAATGTTAGCGTCCGCGTATGGCGTGCACTACCGGCTGTACTAATAGTGCTGTAGTGCTGTAGTGCACCGCGCGAAAAAATGACACACTTCGTATCACACATATGATGGCGCGAGCGTAGTGGGGGTGCTTTCCTTTCTGTACTATCAACCATGGCCGTTTTTGTATACATTTCGTTCATACATGAAGTCGGAACTGATCCATGGTGCGCCCGAATCCGCGGGGTGCACCCGTGGTCAGCTCCAGCGCCATGTACGACGGAAATATCTATAAAAAGCGCCATCGCGGGTAGGACGGCGAAAGGGAAGCGCCCCCGCGACGCCTGCGTGCCCAGCAGCCTACACACTACCGGCCCCCATCATAAGAAAGAGCCCCACACAAAAACTCAGTCCATTCACGCCAGTGAAATAAGAAATTAGACAGAGTGTATACTGGTTTTGGTGCAGGACACACCTTTCCACAAGTACGAAGAGGCTTGCAACGGTAGAGGTAGCGCTTTTACGCCAAAATATTTTCTGAGCGACGGGGCTCCTTAACCCAAAATCGTCGAAATTTCGTTCTTGTTTTGAAAAATAATTGTGCTGTGTAGGTTTGTTCATCGGGTTGCACGTTCAGTCAGCTGGAAATCTGTTTTTGAGTGAGGTGCAGAGCTCCCTTAAGCGAGGAGCCTCAGAAAAACAAAAAGTGCATCTCTAACGTAGCAAGTAAGTGTCAAAACTCTACCCGAAAACCAACACCTCGGTATATTTTTAGAGGGCCGTTACTCTATCAACCCGGTTGCCCTCATGAGCCGCGTCGTATCTCCTTGAATGGTTGAGCCATGTGACTGTGATTCCCGTTGGCATAGATTTGCTGTTTACCTTGGTAGCAGGGTACACCGTGTGAGAGTTTTTGCTACTCCGTCCGAAAAAGGCCTTTTGACGCACGCTATCATATACTTGGTATACAACGAAAGGGGTAGCGTCATTTTTTTCCGAGGCTCCTCACTTAAGGACCTCGGCACCCCACTAAACAACAAACCGACTTCGGTAAAAACGAAGGTGCGACCCCATGAGCAATCCCACGGCCTGCAAGTTTAAATTCGATTTTAAATCAATGGTAAAACACAACGATGCTGGGTGGCTCTTCAGCTGAGGAGCCCCCCCCGGTCAATCGAAAATGGGTTTTGGAATATAACATACCACGACAGTGGTCCCTCCATAGTGCGGGTTGAACTGTAGACGACCACTATTATTGTACCTTTATCGTAGCAGTGCTCTTTTTGATTAAAATGAAGAATCCCATGGCCTCTGTGCGCACATACCGAGACGTGTCTCGAATCAGTCACATGCTACGGTAGAGGTTCGCCGGCGTTTTTCGGAGACTCGTCGCTTGACGAGATCAATACCCCACCCAAAGACTGGCTTTTGAGCAAACTACAAGTACAATCCGACTAACAAAACCCGTGGCCCAGGAATATAAAAAAACCCCAGTGCAAAACAAGGATGGCCTTGCGACGATTTGGGGTTAAGGAGTTTCGTCATTCAGAAAAAACTATTTTGGCCAAAGACGCGTGCTACGATACTATTATTATAATAGTATTAATAGCACTTTATGGCTTTTTTTTCTGAGTAACGGAGTTCCTCAGCCCAAACTCGACGGAACGCCATTCTTGTTTCCACTGCGATTGGTTTTTTATACCTTGGTGGTGGGTTTGTTCGTCGGCTTGCCCTTTCAGTTTTACTAAAACAAAACAGTTATAGGGTGAGGTACGGAGCTCCTCAAGCGAGAAAGCCTCATAAAAAGGCATGGTGTTGTTAGTACTATTAGTACCGTAGCAAGCGTCCAAAGTAGGCCATGATATAATTGATACCTCTATCGTAGTATACGCTTCAACGCACAAAATCAGGATTCCGTGTGGATTGGGCAGTTCCTCACTTGAGCGGCCCCGTGAGTCACCAGCATTTTGACTCAAACGGTGCTACCCCTCCATCGTACGTAGCGGGGGGTCAGAAAGGGACGCGCGCCCACAACGTTGACGTGTCCAGTGAGACGCGTGCTGCGGTATGGGTGCACCTTAATGTTTAGCGTGCATGCCCCTCGCTTGAAGACCCCCACACACACATCACCCCAAAAGCTAACGTTGATAAAATAAATAAAGGGGTAACCCGATACCTCCGATGGACAATCCCGTGGCCTAAGTATATATCCAACGAATATTAATATTGTTAAACCACAAAAAAAAACGACGATATTGGGTAGTTCGTTGGTTAAGGGTTAACCCCTGACACGTTCTACGGTAGAGCTACATACTATGAGTGTACCCTTTTGTTTTGTGAGGATGGTCATTACTTGAAAACCTCTAAAACCTCACCCAAAAACGATTTTGAGTGAATGAAAAGTGCAATCCGGTGAACAAACGCCACGGCCTAGGTACACAAATCGTTAATATTACAAAACAAAAAAGACATTCCGACGATTTTGGGCTAAGAAACGCCATCCTTCAGAAAATATTCCAGCCCAAAAGTGCCACCTCTATCATCGTAGAACGCGTCCCCTTCAGCCAGAGTTAGTTTGGCGAAAAGGTGCTGCCCCTACCGTAGCACACTTGCTTGTGATATAATCTAGTGGTCCCTCTAACATTGCGGGGGCTCTTCCCTTTCTGTCCTATCGGCGATGCCCCTTTTGATGTTGGGTATTTCCGTAAGCCATGCCGCCGCAACTGATCAACGGTGCACCCCAATTCGTGGGGCGCACCATTAGCCAGTTAGGACGCCATGCCCAACTGAAATACGCATTTAAAATATTCATCGTGGATAGAACACAAAGGGAAGCGCCCCCACCACGCGGGCGTGTCCAGCAGGCCATATATACACTGCCGGTCCTCTCATAAGCAAGAGCCCCACAAGAACCTGAAGCCTGAACGGTACGGTGAAATAGGAGATCCAACAGATTTTACTACGAAGCTACTATTAATAGCGTAGTTCACACAGTTTCTTAACCAAGAACTTTAGCCTAAAACCAGTACCTTGGTTTATTATCGGAGGGATGTTGCTGTATCGATGCAGTCGTCCCCATGACCCGCGTACCCCCGTGAAAGTTTACCGTATAGCACGCGAAACAACACACCCCATGCGAGGAATTTTAGAGTCGGTTTTCTCCTTACCCATGGGGGGCACACACAAAAGCGAAAATTAAGGCTTTGGGAAACGACCTCGTCGAGATGTGTCTATGGATGCGTCTGTCTTTCCGTCATCAAGAAAATCATGCTTGGTTATCGCACGGGGGGGTTACTGTCTTGCGTATTATAGGGTAAGCCGTCAGTTCGATTATCGGTAGAGTTCATTTCGATCAAAACTGTGCGTTTACACGCCGTGCATCTCTAGGAAACTGCAGTCAACAACGCTATTGATAAAAGAACTTCACGGGAAAATTCCAGCTCAAGTTAGTACGAGGTGCAGGTCGAGTAGGACCTCAATTTCTAGCGGGTCCGAGACGCTCGCGCCGACGGCTGCCCTGTCTATGTTCAGTCTTCTAGCGTATTTCCTTTTCGGCTCAGCCATAAGAATCGCCAATGAAATATGTGCTTGTCCGAATTAGTTTTTCAGTACAGAGCTGCTCGCGAGAGTGGCCTAGACTGGCTAGTAAAAATGGCGGCGCCCCTCCTATCGTAGTCTTGGTCTGGTGTAATCGATTGGACACGAAAAAGTAATAGGAGCGCTTCCTTTTCTATCCTACCCACGATGGCCTATGTATATGTAAGTGCGCTCTACAGATTGCAGCGCGCCGGTGACCAGTTCGGGCGCCATGTACGTCTGAAGCGTACATGAAAGCGCCGTCGTGGATAGAACAGAAGGGTAGACGCGTGACTACGAACGGGAGAGGTGCAACAATTTTTGCAGAGGCTTCCTCACTTGAAGAGCTCTATACCTCGCCCAAAAACTGACGTTAAGATAAACTGAACACTGAATTAACCCGATGACCAATCCCGTCGCCTAGTTTTTGTTTCGGCTACTATTGTTGTAAAGCACAACTGGGCTTGCAACGATGCTGGGTGGTTGCTCAGTTGAAGAGCCCCGTGAGGCAGCAACGGTTTCGTCAAAAGGTGCTACCACTCTCGTAGCACGCGTGAGCGAGAGATGCGCCCCCATAACGTTCACGTGTCGATATAGCGGTACACTACAGCAGCAGAGAGGTAAACGAGGCAAGATTGCTTCCTGTGGTACATAAAGTGCACCGTGTGTGTTCGAAGAAAACAATCCACAACACAAAAAAACGAAATCCTACCACACGACCACGAAAACCACCACAACCCGGCAACATCAGGCAACTCGTGACGGCGTGCAACGAAACAGGGACCACGTGTTTTTCCCAACTCGTCCTCTCCTGCGGGTCCCGAGTTTGTCGAAATCGGCCGCGTACAGCTCGCGCAATCAGAAAAGTAAGTATCCGACAGACAGACAGACAGACAGACAGACAGACAGACAGACAGACAGACAGACAGACAGACAGACAGACAGACAGACAGGCAGACAGACAGACAGGCTCATCGAAAATCGGAGGCCTTTACGCACGCCGCTATATACAAGCGTTTTCTATCTTGCAAGGAAAAAAAACGGTCCGCTCCCTCAGCTTCAAAATCCCCATTAAACTGTTGGAAACGCGAACGTGGTACGGTAGGAGTGTTATCCCTTTCTGTCCCATCCACGCTGGCTCATTTTCGCATATTTCTGCAATACATGGGTCCTGAAGTGATCAACGGTGCGATCCACGGATTCGGGTAGACCGTTGATCAGTTCCTGAGCCATGTACGACTGAAGTATATCATCAAAGGGCTATTGTGGATAGGACAGAAGCGCAAACGCCTGCTATATACGTAGGATTGCACCTGATTGTTTTGAGGATCCTCACTCGAAGGGCCGCATACCCTGGGCACCCAAAGACTGGCTTGGAAAACATAGAGCGACTAATTAACCAGGTGAACGATACCGTCGATGATCATTGTAAAACACAGTCGGAATTCCAGTAATGTTGGGTAGTTCTTCGGCTGAGGGCCCCCCGCTAGACAGAAATAATGTGGTCCAAAATGCTGCTACCCCCATGACGCGTTCTACGATAGAGGTAGCACTTTTTGGCGTTTTTATTTTCTGGATGACGGGGCTCCTTAACCCAAAATCGTCGGAATGGCATTCTATTTTTGTAATATGCTTTTTTTGTATAGATGGGCCGCGGGTTTGCGCATCGGGTCGCACTTGCAGTTTGCTCAAAATCATTTTTTCGGTGAGGCATTGAGCTCCTCAAGTGAGGAGCTTCAGAAACAACATGCTGCACCTCTATCGCAGAATGCGTCCCATTGTAGCACACGTAGGGGAGCACCCCCACCGTGCCGGCGTGTCCAACGGATGCTTAAACACAGTCGTCCCTATGAGCCACTTATGCCCTTGAATTGTTAAGTCGTACCTTCGGTTCTCGGCGGAATTAGGTTTGACCAAACTGCAGGTTGACACCTCACGCGCAGCTCTAGAAAACTGCGGACGACGTGGATAAGAGAACTCGCAGGCACAAATAAAAATGAGGGACAAATCGAGTACGTCGACGGGGATCGGGGGGAGGGGGGGGGCTCAATGCGCGACGAAAATACTGGAGTCGGGGGTGGGCCGTGGGAGAGAGGTGAGCCAAATGTAATCCCCGACGGGTCACATAATACACGATATGTTGGATTGGCAAAAATATTGATTATCAACGGAAAATATGAACCAATGAGGGGGTGATGCGGCCTTTGCCCTCATTGAGCGAAACGGACACTATCACTATCACACGGCAGCTGTCGCTCCAGCGCTCCCCATCTACAGGTCAAGGAAGATGGTAGCTCGACACCGACACGCCGGACATAAGGCTAAACTCCGTACCTGGTACCTGGTACCTGATATGCGCTAACGCGTGCTACGATAGGGGTATACTGTTTTTACTATTTATAGCACGTTTTCACCTCGAACTAGTTCTGACTGACGGGACTCCTCGACTAGTATCACATATATATATGCCAGGTACCGTTGGAGCACCATTCATGTTTACGTTGTGTTTTTCGCTGCATACCTACAGTGCATCGTGGCATTGCTCATCGGGTCGCAATTTCATGTTTTTCTGGAAATCAGGTTTCGGTTGATGTATAGAGCTCCTCAGGTGAGAACCCTCATCGGTGCGCCTATACCGTAGCATGCGCCCGCTCGAAAAGAGCAGTGTGCCGTCATTGCGATACGCATTCGTTGTAAGATGGCAAACGGCGCGCCTCATCGGTCCCCAAACGCCACCGGCGGCAGGGCCCGAACGCGCCGCAAGTCTTCACACCTTTGCTGTACGCTACAATGGACCACGGCTACGATAGTGAGGGGTGTACTCATTCCATGCATGGCCGTACCCGTGTGGCCATAAACACTTGCATCTCTACGATGCCGGGGCGGAGCACACCGGGTTTTCACTGACCAGTAAGCTCTCAGCGTGCCCCAAGCGTGAAGCGCCATGAGGTGTTGGGTGAATCGTACCTGGTATGAACTAATGTAGGCGGGGGGGGGGAGGGGGGTACGTATTAGATGCTTGCCTTAGCCATTTGACCATTAACCGCGCATCCCTTTCGAGACAGAACACCGTTCCTACTCCGGTAGGGGGGGTCATGTTTACGGCTCGCGCCAATGCCTACCCTATACAATTTACATATGAATGAGTTTGCGTTTTTCGGTTTTGCGATAAGCACCGACGCCATTGAATAGTGTGTTAAGCTGTGCCGACAAAAGTAGCCATACGTTCGTTTGTGTGCGAGGAACAAAGCCACTCGCGCGAGTAGCCTATACTCGGTAGAGAAAATGGCGGTGCCCCCCTAGCTTAACTTTGGACGATACCTGTACAACAGCGGGGTGCGACTGAGCGACATCCTTTTGCATCGTGGCAGACAGACAGGTAAGGTCACAGCCATTATGACGCCTAACCTTCGTACCGCAGCAATCATCCTCTGCGAGCGCCCCGCTCCCAACTGGAGCTACAGTAATATAGTACGGGTGCTACGACAGGGGTATCAGCTTTTGCCAATCACATTTGCGACTGACGAGGCTCCTTGTCTGAGGAAGCTCCCCATTATCGTTGGAATGTCTTGTGTTCTACAGTGCATTCGATGTCCACACAGTGGGCCGTTGGATTGTTCATCGGGGTGCGCTTTCATCATTATCCAAGTCAGTGGATGGGTGAGGTGGAGAGCTCCTTACGTGAGGAGCCGCAGAATAGTTCCGGTAGGTGCTACAGTGCCTCTGTCGTAGCAGGCATCATATCGGGAGCTTTCGTCGCTGTGCGTTGTCTTCGAACCCTTCCTCTCCTCTCACCTTGGGCTTGCTTGTGTGACGATCCGATGTGGTTTGCTTCTTGCCGACTCTTGTTCACACCCGCACTCGTGGCGCCCGCTCCGCAAGAGAGCTGCGCGCGGGCGATGTCCGGCCTTCTGGTATCATAAGCAGATTACTGAATGGCTGGCATAGACACACATCCAGGCGTAGCGTGATGACAGGCCTTCGGCAATTGGAAGGGGGTTGCTGAGCGACAAGGGATAGAGCGGGCAGTAGTCTCGTAGATGCACCATGCAGGTATGGAGTGATGGCAGGTCTTCTGCAATTGGAAGCGGGACGTCGGATGAAAGGCATAGGCACAGTAGATGCCCCATCCAGATGTAGATGGTAGTAGTTGACGCTTTGGGGTGTGGTGGTGTCGAGACGACAAGGCGCAATGCCGAGATGGGCCCTGCACCACGCGGCCCTCGGCAAGAATAACCGGAGGCGTGTATTCCCCGGGGAGAAAATATGCGTGTGTTGTGTTCACATTAAAACGCATTTCTACCAAAAGACACCACGACTGTAGTACATTCTGTGTCCGTCCTGATTCTTCATCCCAGAATGATGCATATGGGGGAATACTCACGTTCCAAAACCAAGATTGTTCTCAACCATATACCCCGAAGATCCACGTCGGGTCTAAAAAGGTTTACCACGTGGCTGGAGTTCGAGAGCATGGTCAATTAGAGCTGGTAAGACGCACAATCTGGCTTCATGGGTCGAGTAACTTATACCTGGTACCTGGTACCTGGTGTACACAACTTCAAAGGCAAACCACCAACAGCATCGCCGCTGCTTAAAACACGCTGAACATTTACATATTCCGCCCGTGCCCCTGTTGGATATACACACCTACAGTACAGGACACTTAATAATAAACAGGAATGCTGGCTCAGGCTGGATTTTTTATTTTAGAAAGGGTGCGTTCTACACTAACTTCAGTACATTGGCTCCCGAATTTATGATTTTCCTGTAAATATCAGCCTGACTTTCGTGTTGCCCTATTTCTTATTAGGTGCCCTGTGCTGTTTGACGCTACGATAGGGGTAGTACTTCCTGGCCAAACATCTATGTATGGCTGACAGGGCTCCTCAGCTGAGGAACTACCCAATATTGCTGGAATATCGTTTGTGTTTTGCTTCATCCTTCATTATCATACGTATGCCTTGACTCTGGAAATGGCCGTCCTATTATAGTTCTCAAAAGTCAGATGTTGAGCGAGGTACGGAGCTCCTCACGTGGGAAGCCTCAGAAAAGCAAGCGTCCCACGCGAGGAGCTATGACGGTAATATACTTGATAAGTGTTGTTACCGTCATAGCTCATAGTACAAAGTGTACAATCGTCACGGTCAGAAAAGTGTTCATAGAGAGCACGAGTTGGAATTGTTTTGTATGGTTGGGTACACATTGTAAGATAAGTGGTCGTACCTGGTATGTACGTTGTCTCGCGAACGCAATGTACGTGCTAGAAGACGAGCTCTCTCAGAAAATCTAGATGTTGCAGACAGTGAGTCAGAAAGGACAAACGTTTTTCCTTTTATTAATACTTCAACGTGATCGCAGGGCTCTTAGCCAACTAGACTGCTCCCTGACTTCCCTCCAAAATCTTGATACCAGGAACACGATATGCGACGGAGCAGGGAAGAGCAAAACTCAAGAGAGCCCGTTCGTCTCGTCGAATCTCTGCAAGAACCCGTTAACCCAAAAGATTATCCCATACTGTATAGTACTGTGTTTATTTCATGACGCAGCTACGGTAGAGGTGCACCATTTGTTTCTGACTCTCCTCATTTGAGAACCCCATCACATCACCCAAAAACTGACTATGATATGAGAACATATGGAAGTAAAAGTGCAACCCGACGAACAATCCCGTAATAATACGAGTATATATATACACACAAATAAAACCCACCAGACTTGCTGTCTTGCACGTACGCTATGCTCTGGTTGTGTCACGTCAGTGGCGGCAAGTATCTCTTGTATTTTGTACCAGGTATCGGCTTTGTTTGCGCACCTTTTTGTTTCTGTGACATATTCCGTTGTGCACATACAGAAACAGTACGAGAAACGATAGAATATTATTGGAAAACACGAACAACGGCATTCCATTCCTCAGTTGAGCAGCCCCGTTCGCAAGAAAGGTTTTGGCCAAAAGTTGCTACCTCCATCGTAGCGTGCGTCTCAATACATCACCTTCCCTGTGAGGGCATTTTTGGTATCCTTTATTATACCAGTAGTATCAATCCACCCCCCTTATCCCCACCCCAAAAGAAAGCAACTATTAATAAATCATGAGTGATCGACGGTGTAGCCAGCTCATGGTGCACATTGTTAGATGGCAAAAATAACACCGATACTGTTTACAATTCACAAAGTCGTTTTTTATTTAATTCCTGACTGGTACTACAGAAATACATACTGCATTACTTTGCCGACTTCAAGTAATAATGTGGTAAATGTTTCCGGGTCCGACTCCCATCCGAGGGACACATGGTTTAGACGGATCCTGACCTTGGATTATTCAACTGAAAAGAGGTGGGGTGGAGGGTTCCTAGGTAAACTATTTCAAGCAATCAACTCAATATTTAGAATTTCCGCCTGGTATAATGTTCTGGTTTTTTCGAACCCGAGCCATGTGGTAAACGCTTTCGGGACCGACTTCGATCCGGGGGGGCACATGGTTGACATGGATCCTGGTCTTAGAATATTCAACCCTATTCTCCGTGGGTGGCACACGCCTCAGGTGACTATTCCTGAAGCCCACGTGGCGCAGGGCACTATAAATATCACATCCCGGCAGTGCTAGAACTTGCCGGTTCTACACACCCCCCCCAACGCTAACCACAGCAAAGGTTCATCTCGACGATGCATCTACTGCTGTGCCAACCTGTTTCACCGAACACTCCCGTTCCAACTGCGGAAGACTTGATACCGCTAAAGAAATCCCTTTCAAAATCGCGGGGTACCTGCCATCGCCCGCGTATGGCGCGCGGAGCGGAGCGGTCGACACAAGTATCGCGGCATTGAACGAGAACCGTCAGCGAGCAAAAGGCACACGGGGCCGTCACGTCGTCATACGAGAAGAAGAGTATAAAAGTTTTGGAAGAGAGCAGGGACTCGACGACAGCTTGACGATGATTTGAATCCGTTCTCGGCTTCCGAGCGGCCCGAGCGCAAGACAAGTATATGGTCGAAAAGAGAAGGTATGCCTGCGTTGGCCACACCGCCACCCTTGGTGGTTCTTATTGAAAGAGGTCCAAAGCGTACTACAGTAGTATGCACCAGTATGGGCCTGATAAAAAGTAATCGGCTGGCTTCTGATTTCGCTTTTACTCTTTGGCCGGTGTATCACTTTTGCTTCAGCTTTGATACGTGTATCACTTTGACTTGGGGTTTTTTTGCCTGGGGTATTCTTCATCTCCAGAGTGATTGGAGCCTGTCTTGTGACCACGGACTTGATTATGACGGCGAGTATGAGTTCAATTGAGAACAACACCAGGCTAATTTCCTGTGCCCCGGGGGAGCAATCCCGTCAAGCGAACCAATAGCACACCTGGCGGACCCTGTCCAAGGACAAGTGCTACGATATGGGTACTAACAGCACTTTTTGGCAAAAGTATCTTCTGAATGACGGGGCTTCTCGATAAAATACCGTCGGCATGTAATTCTTGTTTTGCGATACTGCTGTTTCTTTGTTTTTTTTATCTTCCCATCTAGTAATACTAACTTCGCACTTACGTGTTATTTTTCACCTACTCTCTCCCTAGACGTAACTCAGATCGGGAGTCACTAAGCAGGCCCTTCTCCCCCCTCCCCACTACGGTACGCGCCTTCATGTTTATCGCTAGAAGGGTACAGCACTTTCTTCCCTCGTCGACTCGCATCGAATTGCGCCCCGCTGCTATTAATACGCGCTCTAGCACTTGATTTATGTTCTTCTTATTTTCGCAAATAAAATCAAATGTCAGGCCCATGTGGGATTCAAACTCCAGAACCAACTCTAGTAGCCATCAAGGGTGACCACCAGACCACCGGGATGTGATCTCAATACTGTTCGTTGTAATACCATGGTACCTATTTGTAGGTCATGAAATTGTTCATCCGGTTGCCCGTTCATTTTTCTCTAAATCAGTTTTTGTGCGAGGTATCGGGCTCCTCAAGTATGGGGCGTCTAAGCCTCTTACGGTATAAAAAAAACAAAAACATGAAGTTCTAGACCAACCGCAGCATGCATCCAAGGCGACCTCTGCTTTTGGGGGGTCGCATCCGAATGGCCGCCCAACACCCTCTGCGAGCACGTGCGGCTTAAGCTACGCAGGCTGGGCTCGCAGAGGCTGTGGGGCGGCCATCACCCGGTTGGCCCTTCCAAAAAGAGGACATTCTGGATAAGTACAGCCGGATGAGTTGGTGCTGAACCGTGTTGTGAGGGTTACAAAGTACAGGGCGCTAAATAGGAAGCACGGCACTAACAAGCACAGCCAAGGAATATAATAAATCCGGGAGCAGTTATGCTGAAGTTGGTGTAAAGGGCACCCCCTCTCAATCAAGAAACCCAGCCCGGGATGGCTGTTCTGTTTCTTAGCAGGTGTCTTATGCAATGCGACGCGTCGCCGCCGGTTCGCAAAGGCTGTTGGGCGGCCATCATAGGGCCGAGCCTTCCTAAACGAGAGGTCATCCTGGACAAGGACAGCAGTCGGGTACGTTGGTTATAAGTTACGTTGTAAGGGTTGCAAATAAGCCGGGTTCCGCTTGATGAGGTGAGTTTGTTCTGAAGCGTGGTGTGCGAGTGGAAAATAGACCAGGGGAGTCACTGGCCAATACTCTTCACGAGAAATGAATGCAGCACCCAACACAACAGAACACCGTACGACGAGTGCTCTATCCCAAGATTCGACGTGCTCTCCACCGTGGCACGTTACGCCGCATGTACGGTGTGCCCACTAGCACGGCCGAGAGGTCACACCGTCCGATCGACCTCTTCCCTTACATCGTCAACGCTGCGGGACGTACAAAACAAAGCTCCCTCAAGCGTTTTTAAACGAGATTTCCATCCTTCTTCGACTATCGCATCAGGGAGGTGACAAAAACAACGTGAAGAAATCGATCTACAGTACTACAGATCTATTTCGTCATGTTGTTTTCGGCCGTTTTTCTGTTGCGGTAGTACCTGTAAGTAGAAGGAACTCGCGCGCCAAGATGATTGTGGGGCCGTTTTCACGAACGTCGCGCCGAGCTGATGTTGTTAGGGAAGGGGTCGATTGGGTGGTATGACTTCTCGGCCGAGCTGGTGCTCACACTGTGCTTGCGTCGTACCGGGCCAGAGTGGGGAGCATGCTGCATCTCGGAAGACAGGGAGCATGTCGTCTTCGTGCGGCATTCTTAATCCAGGCTGGTGTGCGTGTGGCACATGCGCTGCACAGGAGTGTTGGCCTTGTTTCGGTGCCTGTTTAAGCCCCTGGACATTTCGTGCTTGCTGTTGTTGGAGGCTAGTGATGTTTAAGAAGCAGGCGCCGTGCCATCTCAGAGCGTCATGCCTAGTACGGTTATATAATTATCAGCTAAAGCTAACGTATGGTTGGTGTAGCAGTGCAGTGTATGTGCGTTGCACCGTGCCGGGACTGAGCTTGTTGGGGCCTTACGCCCCCCCCCCTCCCCTCTTTTTTTTGCAGGAGGTTGTTGAATGACATTGTTCCCTGGTGTTGGAGAAAGCCTCCGGCTTTATCAGAGCTGCGTACAGGGATTAGGGTGCCCCGTCAGTAAGAAGCCGCGCTTTTTCGTTGCAATCTGTCCTACCTATCGCTGAACGCGAAGCGTCTTTGGGAATGTATTGGTTGGTTGTTGTGTTGCGCGCACAAAACAACAACAAACGAAGAACAGAAGGTACTTTACGCCCAGCGATAGGTATCATAGGACAGACGACAACGAAGAGTTCGGCTTTCCGTTTACGAGGCACTCCAATCAATGTATGCAGCTCTATATGTTCTGCATCATGTAGCATAGTGTTTCATTGTAACTTAAAGTTTGTTTCAATTTGGAGTTTGTATTTGTTTTTCGCATGTTTTTTTTTGTTGCTTTTGTTCTTCTGTTGTTCTCCTTTTTTAACGACGAGGGTGTACCTATCAAATGTATCAGGCATACGTAAGCGCTATATGCATTGCTCTGCCCGCCATCCTTCCAGACCGCTTCCCAGTTATTGGTAGACGGACCACTTTGCACATCAGCAGCAGGCAGCACCGTCTGCCGTTTTTGGGAGAAAAACGCCAGACACCGCTGCCTGCTGCTGCTGATGTGCTAAGTGCTTCGTTTAGACAACAACTGGGACGCGACGCGGTGTGGAAGGGCGGCGCACACAGCAACGCCTACTGGTATTACGCAAGCACCTACAGATAATGAAGAATAGCGCTCAGAAGAACAAATGATAAAACATTGAAAAACAATAAGGCAAAAACATGCCGGAAAAACTGTAAAATGCCAACAACACAAAATGAACTGCAGGGAACAAGCCTTACGGACCAAACGCAACAGATTACAGCAAAATCAGAGCTGCGCGTATATAATAGGGAGGAGCCTTACGGGCAGAACGCAACAGACTGCAGAAAAATCAGAGCTGCGCGCATTTAATAGGGTGTGGGCAGGAGGCAACAGATTGCAGCAAAATCAGAGCTCCGCGCATTTAATAGGTTATTGAATGCGCGG
>JBBMKB010070289.1:0-14282 GCA_037833945.1 Alaria marginata
ATGCCAGACAAGCAATCAGCCAACCTGATCGCCACCGGCTCCATGGTGCAACGGACCGCCTATATAGAAAGAGTGATTGACCCGGAATTGTCCCTGCCCGCATGCCAAAAGGTAGACAGCAACGCGATGTGGGTGCTGGAGGAGAACCTGATTGATCTCCCGGGGGCAGCAGAAGAATCGTCGTTCTTCGAGGACGGGTGCCCGCCAAATCTGTTGACCCTGCAGCCCTATGAACAGGCACAGGCGAGCCTGTTCACGGGGGCCGGAAGGTTTAGGCTGTCATCGGCCGAAGCCCGGAGGATGTCAGCGTCCGTCGGAAGCTTGGTGGCGACGGTGCCGGAGGTGCTTGCTGATCCGTCCGGCGCTATCGGGGACAAAGTCCGGAGGGAATGCCCGATTCAGACCTCGACCGGCGCATTTGGAACAGCGTCAGGGGCCTCCGCGATGTGCATGGGGTTTCAGAGGAAGCCATGGCGAACATCGTGCCCGAAAGCTGGAGGGACAGAGCCTTCCGAGCAAAAGAGCAAGATGCTTCAGGGTGGTCGGGAGGCGGTCGGTTGCGGAAGTGTTGCCGGCACACGATGCCGAAACTATCAGCTCCAGCAAGGCGCAGCATATACTGGGGAAGCTGGTAAACCGAGTCCGTTATGAGAGGTACGTCGCTTCGCTGGACCAGCTCCCCGCCAAGACGACCCCCCAGCGAAGCACAAGCAATCCACCAGGAGAGACAGAGACGAGAGGTTTGGCCAAGGCCCGGCAACGGAGTCAATGGGGACCAGGGGCTACCGCCTTCTTAAGGGCGAGGCCCGTCGACTCGGCCAGAGTCATCCCAACGTCAGAGTTCGCGGCTGCGGGATGACGGTTTCTGGGGATTGAGGAGTTCCTGGTAGTAAGGTGCCCCTGCTGCGATGCAGCGGAGGCTAATACGCGGCACGCACGATTATGTTATCGATCGGGCGCGCAGGTGAACCAGCACCAGCCCCTGGTGCACGCGTTCCCTCGCACCTTTAAGAGGATGTCCATCCGCCACCAGGTGGAAAGCGGAACCCCCTTCCACGCAAACAGGGATCTCCGTATGGACGTCGTCATCGAGGCGGCAGGACTCCGAGATGCTACGGCATCAGAGTATCGCAACAAAGGGATACTACTCGACGTCACGTATGCGGATCCACAAGCAGGGGTCCATATGCGGGCAGGCAGCACTGACCGAGACGGATCAGCTGCTTCCACTTCTGAGGCGCGCAAGCGCAGCCACTACGCTCGTCCGGGACAGGTGTCCTTCGACGAGCGCAGCTATAAACTCGCCACCCTCGCGGCGGAAAGCTTTGGGCGCCTCGGAAAGGAGGGCAGCGACCTGATCGGCCAGGTGGCGGCGAGCATCGTCGGAGGGACGGACGGATCGTCTCTAGCACGGAAAGGCGTCTGTCTGCAAAGAACGCCTCTTCCAGGTTATCTCTGTGACCACCCACGTCGCGATTTCGCGCCGGGTTCACAGGTACAAGCTTGCCCTGAGGAACCGCCAGGCCGCTAGGGGAAGGGAGGAAGAATCCGGAGGACTGCGGCCGATGACCTGGGGGTGGAATGTTGACGAGGAAAAGGCCGGTAGATAAAAGTAATAGATGTGGGGAAGGGAAAGTGGGAAATGGTTGGCAGAGAGTCATAGGAAATATGCCACTGCTTTACGAGAGGATATTCGATTTGTACTTTGGAAAGGCATCTACGTTATATTGTAGGAGGGCAAAAGTAATTATAATAATACCTAGGCCATGAGATAGTCCATCGGTTTGCACTCTCAATTTTCTCGAAATCGGTTTTTGGGTGGGGGACAAGACCTCCAGGTCTCATAAAAAAAAGGGTGCACCTCTATCGTAGCATGTGTCGTGTACTGATGCAGTACCGGCCCGTTGATAAGAAACCGAGATGTTGGTGTTAGGATGGGTTTCTTATTTGAAAAATGATCTGTCCTACACTAAAATCAGTATAAAAGCTGTCCACTTTCTTATCTCCCCGTAAATTTTAGGCTTAGTTTCTTGTGGGGTGTCTTTCTTATGAGAGGGCCGGTAGTGTATGATATATTATACCCTTTTCATAATTATACCTGGTACCTATTTTGTTGCCTGTATACTTTGGAATCAGCAGTACATGCTTTTCGTACCACAGTACGTACGTGAAAGCGTGTCTTCTGCGTTGTCTTCGTTCCTCTCTCTTCTATCGTTCACAACACTCAGCACTCAGCACACCAAGCCGTGGACGGAGTGTTCACACTGGTTCTTTCTTCCTTCAACTATGCATATACATCGTACATACACGTAAGAAGAGTAGATACATATAGGAACTTCTTTTGTGGTCACAGGAATATGAAGTGGAGGCACGCGGTATGATACACCAGGTAAATTATGTAAGTGTAAGTATGTGTCTTGCCTTGGGGAAAACACAACGAGCTTCGACCCCGGCTTGAAACATCACAACGACAAGATTATAAGATTATTATGCTTGCGGTGCCGTGCGTTGCGTGCTACGAGTAAAGTACATCCATATAAGGCATTTCACCCACATCATCACATCATCATAGAATTCGCTGTGGAACACGCAACGTCACACCTTCTCTAACTTACATTCTATGACGCACCGCACTGCTGCACGTAGTAACTCTGTCATCACCCCGTCTTGCTTGCTCTCAGTACCGGTCCCTGTTATGATTATGAAAAAGGTGTATAACATCAACCGTCGTCGTTGTGGAGAGTGGGGTAGAATAGGTAATCTAAAGTGTCACAGAACAGCAGCAGCAGCAGCAGTGACTGCTACAACGACACTCCAGCAAGCGGCGTGCTATCTACGATAATAGCTCTCTCTCGTCTGCCCTCAGGTACAACAGCAGTTCAACTCTGGCTCGTGTATTTAGCTAGATGTACGTGCTCGTTGGTGCCTCTGCTCTACTGGGCTGCTGTTCCAGCTAGAGATCTCTTGATCTATCTACGGAAAAGATCGGTTCCCGGATCTATCCTTTTCTCATTTTTGATCTTTGAGATTCCACCGCACGGGACTGTCACATTCCGATCCGACAGCCACGGATCGCCTGACTACTTTAATATTCCAAAAATAATATGTCAGTTTGACGGTACTTTTTTTCCTTGACAGACATCCGTCACGGACACCCGTCACGGAAATTTACCAACAAAATAAACTTTATTACTACCGGCATCAATTTTACTTGACGGGACATATATACGAAGACGTGTCAACTAAGATATTTTGACGAATCTCATAAAGTAATCTTATCAAGTAATCTTGCAAAACTAAATCAGCTAATCTTCGACCGCACCCCGAACCCTACAGGGCGATCCATCCCGCACGCAAGAACCTCGCGGAGACCCCAAAACCGCCAAACTGCAAACACAAACTGAACCAGAACCCACCATCTGCATTCCACGGACAACACACGACACACACACACCACCCAAGCAAGCACACGAGAGCGCATAGACGAACCACCAGCTTCTACCGCAAAGGCTTGCTGCGAGCTCACCCGAGAGACTTGGTACCTAGAGAGGTGAGCAAGCGAGAGAGAGAGAGAGAGAGAGAGGGAGAGAGAGAGAATGGCGTTTGCCGGGCAGGATGTTCGAACTTTTTTCTTCCAACACCTTCTTTGTAGTATCATAGGAACCGTGCATACTTTTTTCAGATTTTAGTTTTCCTCTCGAGGCATATCGAACGGCCTCGTCTCGATGCCGGCAGTGGTTGCTCCGGGGCGGCACCTGCGCCAGTCGGGGTAGGGTTGCCCGAACCCTTGCAACGAGAAGCGAGCACTTCAGTTGCAACGCCGAGCAGGGGGTAGGCAGTGGAGGCACACGGCGGCGGGGGCGGTGGTGGGGCGGTGGTGGTTGGATCAACTTGCGTAGCTCTATTTTCGTAGATTTCGTAATCTTTTTTTGGAAGTTTTGTTTTTCTGTGTATGTTTTGATGTTTTGATACCGTTTCCGGTGTGTGGAAAGTAGAGAGCGCGCGTATACTCTCTCTGTGTGATGTTTTTCTCGGAGCCTTCCATCTAATGATGATGCGAACGATGATGTTGTTCCGTTTCCAACAACCTAGCATCACCTATGCAGCCCATCATACGAGCGCTTGAGTGGCTTGCTGAGCGTGCGTCTCGGCCTCGCAAGAGTTGGCTGCTTGGACATGCTATATATGCAGCAGCAGCAGCAGCAGCAGCAGCAGCAGCAGCAGCAGCAGTTCCTCGTCGTTCGTCGATCGCGCCTCCTCCCCTCAAGTCTTATCGATAAAAAAAAACTCTTGGGAATTATGCGTGGTCCACCTCTCCGAGTCGAAAAACTACTACTGCTGTCTGCTGTCGTGATAAAAATATCTCAAAAATATAACACCGAAAACGTTTCAAGAGTATTTCACGCACATATGCAGAATGAAGTAGCAGCAGCAGCAGCAGCAGCAGCACCGCCGGGAACGCAGCAGCATTATGTATCGTAGACTGCTGCTTCTACAGCAGCAGCAACTAACAGACCTATTTTTATAGATTAATAGTGCTGTCCGTTCTGCAGTAACTCGTAGGGGCTCGCTAGGCGCATCTTGTTTTTACATTTCGATAATAATTCATTCTATGAATACTATCCCGAGGCAGATCCCGGATCCCGAGGCAGGGAGGGGAGTATTTTTTCCGGCCTTCTTTGTACTGGTCGTATTATACCGACAAGTGCGTGATTTTGTTTCATCGCTCTGATAACTCACTTTATTCAAAACTGCCTTCAAATGACACAGACGATGGTGTCGTAAGTTTCTTCAAAAATCGAAAGATATTTTTTCTTGACTCTACCCGTCTGTGGCTTCGCGACATATCTCTCGCCCACATGGCGGTCACACGACCTCGGTTCGTGAAAACACGACAGTACGAGACGGCTCTATACTGTGCCCGAGATGCTCGATGCTCGACGATGCCCGAAACGAAAGGGGTCTGCCAATTGTTTTTGTTAAATTTGATCGAACTCACAGCTGACGTATTATACATAAAATATTGTTTTTTTTTAGTACAGCAGCTGCAGTCACTCATCACGCATACAACCGTAGCACCCACGTACTACGTACAAACGTAAAAAGAAACAGAAATGCTGACCCATGCTGAGTTTCTTATTTAGGAGGGGGAGTGTTCTACACTAAGTTCAGCGTAAAGGCTCCCGAATTTCTAATTTTCCTGTAAATTTCAGCCTTAATAGTCTGTCGCTTTTGTGATCCGTCTCCGCTAATTTTACTTACCTTACGGGCATGCGCGAAGCCGCAGCGGCGTCAGCCCGCCGCGGCGAAGCCCCCCTTGTACTGCTGTATGATGTAACAATAATAAGACGCAGTCATATCAAAGAAAATGGCTATTGCAGTACAGGCAGAATACATCTGCTGTATTCTAATATTAATAGCAGTTAATAGGGCCAGTTTTAACCTCGTGCCTCGTGCCATTTGCATGGCGCGCAGCGAAGTGAGAACCCGTTGAGCTTATATCGCGCTACTAATAATACAATAATGCCGTTGCATCTGAGCGGTCCACCGCCGTGTTGCTGTATTTGTAACCGCGTGCTGAAATTGCTCAAACTTTCAAGTTTCAACCATGTCAACGTGCCGTACTTTAGTGTGTGTTCATCACTCACATTTCTGCTGTTCGTTCCACCATCGACATCCAGCACACACACGCACACACACGCACGCACCGGGTAGTATTGTCCGCGCCGATCAGTTATTAACAATGCCGATGCCTCATCCTCTCATCCTACGAGTAGAGAGAGACTGCTGTATGCTGTATGCTGTACTACAGCAGTACGCGACAGCAGTTAAGAAACTCCTATTTTGGCTAAGGTTCGCGGCTTACTGTGATGCCAACGTTGAGCACAGGCTCTCAAAGACTACCTGGTATTGTATAGAATTTAGAGTTGCGTCCTTCCTGAGCACCAATGCTTACAGTAGCTGCAAATTCTTAAATTACATATCATAAAAACTCCAGCCTAAAATTCTTAACTGCCAAATTCTCAACACATGTCGTGTACTGTACTGCTGCTGCTGTCGGCGGACTATGGACCGAATAAGAAACCTAATCAACAGTCTGGTACAAGCAGTATGACACGGCTGCAGCCGCGAGAGCAAGAATTGCTTTGCCACGGCAGCCATACGGACGTACCAACTGCTGTACGGCACTCTCGTCCGGGAGCAACCGTTCAGTGCCCAGCCTATCATAGGTGCAAGAACGTCGACCCCTCCCTAGGCTGACTTGGGCCCAAGACGCTACGGCCACCCAGATCCATTGGCGGCTAGACTAATGATATAAGAACTGCAACATACGGAATCTTGCTTTCTCGCTCGCCCAGAATCTGTTGCGAGAGTACCCTCCCGTTACGCGCGGGTACTATTATTAACACTGACGTAACACTGACGTATGTAACCGGTCACCCCGGGTCCCCGGGTGGTCTGGTGGTTAACCTCGAAACCATCCTTTGAGTCAATAGTTCAAATCTCGGCATGGAGATTTTTTGTTTCTGGAGACCTTAACTGACGAGAGCACTTTATTCGTAACGTGGGTAAGCACAATTCGACGTGAGTCGACGAGGGAAGAAAGTGCTGAATTCTTCCTCGCGATAAAAATGGAGGCGCGTACCGTAGTGGGGAGGGGGGAGAAGAGCTTGTAAAAATTGTCAGGAGACAAGTCAAACGAAGAAAAACGCGCGCTGTCAAGTGTGCAGGGCCGAGCGTTTTATACTAAAACCTAGTAGTGTGGTGTCAGTCAAGGTCTGTGACGGGTTGAAAGTGCTGTCTCCTGACATCTTTGCTAGGGAGAGAAGGAGAACTGAAAAGTGAGAAGCATTATAGATGGGATGAGCCGAGTAGAAATAAAAAATGAATTAAAATAAAAAACGCTCTATTAATAGTACGAGAGTACAGGGCACAGGACACCTACTGTAAATTAAGAAACATAAATACTAACCCTGACTGGGTTTCTATTTTGGGAGAGGGTGCTCTTAACACCAACTTTCAACAAAATGGCTCCCGGATGTCTTATTTTCCTTTGAATCCCAGCCTGGCTTTTTCTTGTTACCCTTCTTACTATGTACAAGCTAGTCATACTAATAGGTGTCTTGTACGGCTAAATGCGTAGGCTATTAATGGTATACTTCGTATTAATAATAATAATAATAATAGGAACGCAGCAACCAGGATTCAGGTTTCCCGCCTAAAATACGGGAGAACCACCAACAAAACAGTCGTTGCCCGGGGTCGAATAATACAATTGTAATAATCCATCTTCTTGGTTAGGGCGGCACCGCCCGCCCTCGCTCGAGCGGCGCTTTGTCTCGAATTTTCTGACAAGCCTTTGGATTTTTTCGTTGCACTTTCAAAGCCGTGTATCATACAGACTGGTGCTGGAAGAACCATCCCGGAACGTACATAACGTACATAATATATATTATAAAAAATTATAAAAATACTCCAGCTCTGAGATCGAGGATTTCGTCGAAACTCGATATGCATGTGGGCATGTTACGTTCCTCGTTTGCCTCTCCTCTCTTTCTCGGTACGACATTTTTGTTTGTTCTTCCTTCCCTCCTGTCGCCGACGGCAACGTCCATCTCGAACCACAACACGACAGCATAGCAGGTACCCCGAATACGAACCGGAACCATTAATCCTGGCCGTTAATCATCAACCTGTCCACTTCAAAAGCAGATGCGAGTAGAAGCCCAGTATCATATCAATTACATTTCGGTGTCTATTAATAGACGGTTCCTAAAATCCCAGTATTACATTTTGTTGTCCAGACGGGTATTATCAGCTGATTATTATGTACCACGGTAGTAAAGATTCGCAGAAATTATTAAGAGAACGAGGTTTTTCTGACTACCAGGTACCCTATTCTAACCTTTTATTCACCAATTGCTGAGTACGGCATCACCAACCGTGTGGGTTAGTAAGCGATCTGATTTGAGTGATGCTACGAGCGCCTTGTGCAAGCAACTCCTTGTACCCGAGGTACAAATTGCATCGCCACATCACCCCTTCCGAACTGCAACTTTTATTTCTGGAGATGTTCCGCAAATAATCAGTAAGGGCTCACCCATCGGCCTGCCGCGCCGGGTTCGTTCACCCTATAGTACGTAACCAAGCGGTTGCCCATGGTGCGATCGTCATTTCTGTCACTTCTTTTACTTTTTCCCTCTGCGAAACCCTGCCAGGACTGCATTTTTTGCCATACTTATTCCAGACATAAGTCCTCTAAAACGAGGACAGTTCGACCGCAAAAAAAAAACGCACTCCAGGCGTCAGCCCCTTTTACGTGTCATCCGTCGTCAACGTGCGTCCTCGTATATATTCGTGGCGGTTATTGCAATAGCTTCATCGGCCGAAAATGGTCTTTTACCGTTTCGTATCATATTATAGTAGTAATAGTATCGTACTCGGACCACCTACATATCACACACAGTTTGCAAATTTGAGTTTCCGACGAAATTCTCGATCTCACAGCTGTAGTGACATGTACATACCTGCATCAATCTCCTTTCGTCCCACCCCAATCGCCCTGCTAATTGTTATCGCGCTGCTACAAAACCATCGATGCAGCCCTGTGATTTTTGCTTTCACCATACTAGGTACACACAGTTGTTTACGCCGCTGTTTCCGACCATCGCGCGTACCGACACGTGATCCGTCCAATCCACTCCGCTCTACCAGATCAAGCAATGGCGCCAACAGGACTTACCACGCTGGGTCTAGCGGTGCTCCTGGCGAGCGCAAACTACGCAAGGGCGGCGATCGAATCCAGCGGGGACTGCGCGGCCGAGAGGGAAGCCTGCGACGCCGACTCCAGCTGCTACGACTGCCTGGAGAACAGCTCCGTCACCATCCCTTCCCAGCTTGTGTGCGACGACCGCTACCCGGAGGCCACGTCCACCTGCGCCAGCATCGGAGCCTCCTACTGCTGCGCCTACGAAGACAACGAGGACGCCTTGGCTTGCGCCAACAGCGAGCTCATCGTGGCCTTCTGGCACTGCATCTTGGCCGGGTTTGAGTGCTCGGCCGAGGACATGCCTTGCAACTCTGGGTTCGATGGCGGGTCCAGCTCTGGGGCCGTCCCCACCCCGGCTACTACTACCGATGCTCCGGCTACGGATGCTCCTGCCCCCAAGGCCACCGATGCGCCGGCTACCGATGCTCCGGTAACCAAGGCCCCGACCACCGCTGCCACGGACGCGCCGGTTACCGACGCTCCGGCCGCGGCACCCACCGCTCAGCCTGCCGAGGAACCGACAAGTGGCGGCGGTGCTATCCCACCCGGACCCACCGGTACGGACGCGCCAGCTTCGGGGTCTACCACCCAGCCGGCCGTGTCTCCTTCTGGTACCGAGGCACCTGCCGCGGGGCCTACTGCCGGCGGTGACCAGCCTGTCTCCGGGCCTTCAGGCACCGACTCTCCGGCGGCCTCGCCTTCTAGCAGTGGCGGCACCGACCAGCCTGCTGCGGGACCTGCCGCTAGCGATGGCCAGCCTACCACGACGCCTTCAAGTAGCGACGATCAGCCTGCCTCTGGGCCGACTGCTTCTGGACCTACTACCGGCGGCAGTCAGCCTTCTTCGGCACCTGCTGGAAGTGAGTCTCCGAGTTCCGGAAGTGAGTCTCCGAGTTCATCTTCTAGCGCGGGTGACCGCGAGATTGCGCCGTCCGCTGGAAGCGACGGTAGCTCTTCCCCGGCGAGCTCTGCCCCCGCCGACGGTAGCGCTGCTCCGGCGAGCCCGACCAGCGGCGGCGGCGGCGACGGCAGCGGTGATGGCAGTTCCTCCTCCCTCCCAGACTGCGGCGGGGCTGATTCTTCGACCAGTGTTAGCGCTGACGGGACACCATCGCCGGTGGCCTCCGTGAGATGCATCGATATCCCCACCTCTTACTCTTCGTCAAGTTCGTTGGATACTCCTTCTCCGAGCAGCAGCAACAGCAGCGGCGAGGGTGGCGGTGGCGGCAATGGATCGATGGACACTCCTTCACCTTCTTCCACCTCTTCTTCTGAGGCGGGTAGCCGCGGGGGTATCGGCACCATGTCTCCCACGGCGACAGGCGGCGGTAATGGTGTCGGTGGGGGTAACACGTCGGCACCTTCTGCGATGCCTACGGCGACTGGAACCGGTAGTCGCGGTGGAATTGAGGATGAAACTGCCCCCCCGACCAACGAGGACGACGTGGACGCCGGATCGAACGCAAATGGTGGTGTCGTGCTGTCCCTTCCGTCGTCTGCGATCTACACGGCGGGGGTGTTCGGGTTCCTGATTGGGGCCGCTATGCTTGCGGTGTAATGATGAAATGGTTGAAGTTGCCTTTGGTTGAAGTTGCCTTGGGTTGAAGTTGCCTCAGGTTGCAGCTTGTCTTGGGTCGAGTTTGCCTCTTGGGTTGAAGCTTTGTTCGGTAAAAGGACTTACTCTGGGGTTAACGATGAAGTCGGTGACAGGAGTCATCTTGGGTTGAATGAATGAAGTTGCCTTGGGTAGCTTTTGTTGTCTTGGGGTCGAAGTTGCCTTCGGCACCAAGAATTCGCCCATGGGACAGATCGTATCCAATTTCACCGATCTGTGTCTCCTGGCCAGATCGTATCCAATTTCACCGATCTGTGTCTCCTGGCTTTTGGGATCTGTACTATACAGATCCTGCACAGCGTATCATAACGACATATACAGGATCTAGATGATCTATTTTAGATGATCTAGATCGTGATCATACCGACAGATACAGGATCTAGATGATCTAGATGATCTGTTACAGATGATCCAGATCGTGATGTGTCCGATTTGTGCTTGGGTTGAAGTTGCTTTCGGCAACAGGGAAGAGGATACATATTATATCCATGGGGGTTGGGAAGAGGGGCGGGTGTTCAAGGGCTTGGGAAAATGCTCCGGCTGGTTTGCAGTTTGGTCTCGCGAGCGGCAAGTGGTCAATGTCAACACTAGATAGTTGGTTCATTCGTCCTCTGTAAAGTTTGAGCCGTGGTCTTGGAAGAGGCGTTTTTGTTGGCAGGCTCGCCTGGATCTGATTTTGGAGAGTTCTAAGCTGGTATCATATGCGGAGTGAGAAATTGTGCAGCGCCCTTAAAAGTAGTGTTTTTTTTTTTTTTTGTTGAAGTCTCTGGTGGCATTCGCCCGGGGATTAATTACTCTATACCGTTATTTTGCATGCACATTTCACACGCCCCCCCCTATATACCTGGTATATGTGTGCCGCGGTTTCGGCTAGTCTTGGGGTTTGCGGTCGTTTCGCTCTTTCTTTTGAGAAAGACACGACATAATGCAGCGGTAGCAGGCAGCAATAGGGCGGTAGCGGCAGCAAGACATGTAGTAAATAGAGCAGCAGCAGCAGCAGCAATATTTTTTAGTACGGCATGAAGTTTTTCGTGTTGATGGTTGTTGGTTGCTCTTCGATAGTTGTTTTCTTCTTGCCTGTTTGCTTGCTTGCCTGCTTGCTCGGGTGCTTGCTTGCTCGCTAGCTCGCTAACTTGCTAGCCTGTAGCTTGCTCGCTTGGTCGAAACTGTAGCTTGTAGCTCGCTTGCTCACTTAGTCGAGACTGTAGCTTGCTAGCTCGCTTGCTCACTCACGTCCTTGCTCGCGTGCCAGCTTGCTAGCTCGTTGCTTGCTCGTTTGCTCACTTGGTTGCTAGCTTTTGTTTTTGTTTGTTCGCCGGCGGCTGTTTCTTGATGCGGCCAGCGGGAAAAACCCTAGCATCTTCTCACAGTTGTATACTTGGTAGGCAAACCAACCCTTCGATGCGGTTATGCCAGCTTGCTGGCTGCTGCTGCGCCCTTCATAATGTATGTAGGGAATTCATGATGTAGGCAATTCATTGGTTAGGAAGTAGCTGGAAAGGGAGGGGGAGGGACGGGCCTTAGGCCAAGGCGTGCCAGAAGGCGTTGATTTGCACGAAGCTGGCGTCTGCATGTCGGTAGCGCCATGCGGTAGTTGGTCGCAGTGGCGGGACACTTGAACAGCACAGAGCGACGTTTAGCGTGTCACGTCATGCGATAGTTGATCGATCGCTATTGCGCGACTTATTGCGGATTTGCGTTGTTGTTGGTCTTGTTGCCGCTAGGTCGCGTATCGTGCGGGTTCGGAGCTGTTGTAGTAGGAGTTAGTTGATCTTGGGACTATTATATTGATAGGCATCTTTTTATTGTGGAACGTCCTTGGACGTTGGTTGCCTTATGCAGTGCCTGGTATACTACTTTCTTCGCGCGACAAAGCTTTGGAACTAAGATTTGGCCGTAGGAAACAGTCCGTCATCGGGCTGGATTGGGCGGTGCTTTCCTACCGGCCGCTTCAATTTCTACTCGGCTCGTGTTAAGCTTTATTTAGCAATATAATCTAATACTACAAGCAACAACAGTGGACTTATTAGAATCACTACTGTAGCTTCATTTTTGCAGCAGCGTTCAGAGTAGCTGTGGCGTAAGCGGTGCCGACTTCTTGATCTTGGTTGAATGAAAGGACACACTTTTTTTTCGCAATTTTTCCGTATGAGGAGGAACGGCGCCCTCGCTGAGAGCCCCGAGATCGCCAGCAAGCCTTCTCGACATAATAATGAGTTGTCCATGTTCAGGTCGTCTTGTGACCCTTCTTGTGATTTGTGGCGGCCTTTTTAGAGCTACAGTAGGGATGTAGGGATCCCTCAGTAAGGCGGTGGTGTGCCAGAACAATATGACCGCCTTGTTGGGGAAAGCCAGCCGCCTTACGTATTCATTCCAGATTATGAGTGCAATTCCCCAGTCGCGTCAAACGATTTTGACCGCCTTATATCGGGATACCGCCTTACTCAGACCGCCTTATTGTATCACCCCTACTGTAGCTGTACCCACATTGCGCGGATAAACTGCTCCTCCTTATTCTGACAACCGTTGTGCATGATGACCAAATTGTCGGGGACAACCGAAAGCTTCTGCTTGGAATCCTTTTCTGACAGCCCTTCAAAACTGCAGCCGCACATGGATGGGACAAAATTCGCAAGACTCCCTACTTTGTACCTGGTAAGATTTTTTGCGGTGTGTCCGTTTCGAGGACCTTGCTTCGAATCTTTTCGTCAGCTTTCTACGCGAAGCTGCACGCACCCACATTTTTGTCGTGTCGTCTAGTTTCACTTATTTGTTTTGTTCCTTTTGAGTCATCCCACGGTAGGGATGCAGCAGTAAGTTTCTGAGCTGCTGACATGACGAGCTCAATATCTCATCCGAAACATGACTTCCAAGAGTTTCGTTCGCGCAACCCGATCAACAGTTGTATCTGTTAGTCCTGAACCAAACGCACTCGAAAAATGATCATACCAATCCGTAGTTCCTCACTTCAGGAGCTCAACCGGTCAGGGACGCGTTTGACCCAAAAAAACGTGCAACCCCTACCGTGGGATGACTCTTTTTGTGTACCTCTTCCCCCCCCCCCCAGCAGGGCCTGCGTTCTTCATGCCCGTCATGTTTCCCTCTTTATTTTGTATTGTTTTTCTTTCTTTTTTTCTTCTCTTATTCGTCGTTTAATTTTTCTTTGCAAATTGGCCTGGTGTGCTGGAATTTGCATATGTTTCGCCCTCCTCGTACCCATTACGGTTGACATTGCATGGCCAAATCACCCTACTGTATTTGCAATGTGTATCTTTGTCTTCTAGATTGTAACCACAGAGCTCGTCTCCCTAGGAGGCATCGGCACGGACACTGGTTGTTGTGCTGGATGTAGACGGGTGGAAATGTCAGTTTCATGTGAAGAACACACACACACATATTGAGGCCCAAAATGTCTTGAATTAATGAATTCATATGATAGGATTTTGTATATTGTACAAAATTAAAATACGCTACAGCAGCTAGCTGTGAGATCGCAATTTTTGGGTCGAAACTCATATTTGCAAGCTGTATGTGATGTGTGATACTCCGACCGCGCGTGTTACAGCGTGTGTATGTCCTAATGAAATATGTAGGTTGGCGGCTCCCCTTAGTGCTAGCTATTAGTACCAGGGTCAACAGGGTGATGCTAATCAATCTGTGCGCCGAAACTGCAAAACCAAAACCCGTTTTTAGGGGGACACTCTCCGACGGCTGCGGAACGCGATACATATATAGTCGTAACACCGGTAGGGGGGGAGGGGGGGTAGCAATTGTTTTAGATTGTACAAATGAACAGGAGTTATCATACTGCCGAAATGGTGCTAGGCCTAAATATATGATGGGGGCGGCGGGGTAGGAAAGAGGAGGGGGGGGGTGTTAAATGTCGTGGAATAAATA
>JBBMKB010070300.1:0-14280 GCA_037833945.1 Alaria marginata
ACGGAGCTATGGCATGATACCTCTTGCAGTGCATGAGAGAACTGCCATCGTGTCGCGCCCTACGCGATTGTATTCCTTGCGTGACGCGTGCTGTGATAGAATCATCAATAGTATAGATATTTTCGGTGCAACGATTTTCCGAATGACGGGGCCCCTTAGCCCAGTCTCGTCGGAAGTTTTGTCTTGTGTTGCACTCTCCGATTATGGCGTACATAGGCCACGGGTTTGTTCATCGGTTTGCACTTTCTGTAGATTCCAAACCAGTTGCCGGGTAAGGTATAGATCTTCTCAAGTGAGGATACTTAGAAAATAACAGTGTTAGTATATTGATAAAAGTAGTATGCGTCACACACCAACGAAGATCCCCCCATAACATGTCTATCCTATACACTTTTTTCAAAACCCGACAGAGGTCATCCAAGGAAATATCCGTGCTGATTCACCATCCTAGAGTTGTCGGTTGTGTCACAAAAACTACGAGTAAGAAAAATCAACTACAATATGTAGGTTAGTTTTCGAACTATTAATAAGTACCAGGCAAATCAAATGCCAACCTTAACGAAAATCAAATTAGAGCAAACAAACTTTTAAAAGTTTGCTCTACTCTTGGCGGGACGCTTTGTGGGGTGTTGATCACTGCAGCACTTTGCTTCATGCTGCTATATGGTATGTGACACCCAACTTAAACAACCTCAAAGGTTTCTACCAGAGCGATGTGTTTTGTGATAGTTCTGCTCGTGTGGGCTCAGCTCTGAACCTCTACCCACAAGAGCTGTACATAAAACTTCTCGAGCGGGTAGCCTCAGCTCGAAACGACATACACCTTCTTCTTCCAGGTGTATCCCATCCCATCAGCGATCCACCGACAAGAGTGGCTTGAACATGCCGTACGGGGCGGTATCGTACTGGCGCATCACCGTTTTCAAACGCTGTTGGAGTTGGATACCATTGGACGTAATTATGATCTGGGGATGGGACAATGTTCCCCTCGGGCGCGGCGGAACCTCGACGTTGGCCCAACTCGGATCCTCTCTCCGTTTGCTGACCCTATGAGCCACAGCAAATCAGTGCGCAACCGATTAGAGTGGGGGTTCCACATCGTGCGAGGTGGGGGATCGCTGTGTTGGTCCCCGGGTTGCTAGAGTTTTAGATTATTGAAAAGATTAACTATCCGAGGATGGAACATTGTCATCTCAGGGATCGCAGGACAACGACGTTGGCCAGAGGGCCAATACTCCCCACAAACTGGCCCTATGAGCCCCAGCCACTCAGCCATGAGACGACGAGGATAGGGTTTCCACACCGTGCGAGACGGTACCGATCCGGGGCGTCACCGTTGCTGTCTTCGGCGGTTGTCGCTGTACAAGTATGAGAGGACTTCTCATCAGGGGATGGAAATTTATCCCCGACCATGGCCACTGGCCATGAGCCACACCTGCTCAGCAATCAGCCAACCGGGTAGGGGTTTTTACACCTTGCGGGGCGGTCGACCCGGGCGATCGCGCCATTATTGTCCCTGGTCTGTCGGAGTTGTAGAGATATAGAGGGAATTCTGAACATGCCGTCGGACCCTTTTTTCCCCGCCGGCGGTTGAAGCTCGATGTTTCCATGGCTGCAATATTTGCTGAAATGTTTCTGGTCACCACAAGTCCTAAAGGAAAGAGCCAGCGGCGTCTGGCAGGGTTTTGAATAGCCAACAATCGGGCAGAATAGGTAATTCAAAGTTGTACTTCATGAATACCGCAGGCTTCATGGCTGTTAGGACGGCCCCGGGATTGTCGGGACTGCTCATTAAGGGCCCTGGACATATGCGCAGCCCGAGACCCTGTATTATACTCGTTGTGCCACCCACCTTCCATACCTATACGCGAAGACGGGGCTGAGACGCTCTGAGTGGCGAACTTACAAAGACTGCCTTGGACGTGTGCTGCGATGTGCTGGGGTAAAACATTGTGAATGGAAATATAGAGTCCACGGGGGAAACAATGTAGGGCTAAAACGGTCGTTACTGTTTTGTCGGTAGTTTGTTGTCGGCAATACTCAGCACGCGACGGCCACGTCTTGACACGGCATGCGACCAGGCTTCCTGCTGGTTGTCTCACCCAGCCTCCCTACCCATGCCGTGGAGCGGGGCTGAAATGCCTTGGTTGGCGAAATCACCTGTTATACAGACAGGCATGATAGCAGCATAAAAAGTAAGTATCAAAAACCCGGAAACATGACGATATTAGACGTTTACAGCCGAGTTAGGTGAGTGGGAGTTCTCACCGTCGTGATATTTTGTGTTCTGGTGTTGGTCAAAGATGCTGCTTGAATTGTCCGTGTCTAGGAGAGACCCATCTGCAGCCAGCACACACACAGCGGACTGACTGCCCAACGACGCACACACACAACCGCTGCACGCATGATATGCTAAGCCTCTGGCGCGGCCCCATAAACAACGGCCGCGACGATTAGGTTAGCTCTTCACAGACCGCTACGCCTGCGCTCGAGCCGGGCCGGGATGTGTCTCGTTGCTTAATTTCAGCAGCAACGAGGGCACAATACAGCAGCCAGTTCCTCTTGTTGTGTCAACCCCCTTGCCTGCTTTCGACCCTCGTCATGTTGTGTCTGTCCCTAACTTATCCCTCGTACACCTACCGAAACCCTCCGAAGCTACACCAAAGAACGACGCATCGCGGCTTCCTCGCGTTCGTACTGTAGAGGACACCTGTGTTGGAAACAACGTTCCCAAGCCCACGCCTTGTCTGTGTATGCCTTGCCTCAATCTCCACGCAGCTGGTGACGTACTCGACAAACGCTAAGCTGGTTCTAGGATGGGACGGGGCGAATAACCTTGGTTCGTCTCGTTGGGAGACTCAGACCCTCTATGTATGCGGAAAACACGCGATCTTTAGTTTTAGACATCGTACTAAACTGCCCAAACGAATATCGCGGTACTGATAAAGCGCTTCAAATACCTATATTCAGCGTGCGTCGAGTTTTAGATAACTCTACTAGCATATATACCTATTTCATACGTATGTGGGGTACATAAAACCATTAGAAGAGCCTGTAAGAGCTATATTTGATTTACGCAGGGGATAATCGTATTGGTCGGCCGGACCACGGTGGGATTTCTAAACAAATGCAGAACAGCGCCGTCAAGTACATGCCAAATAAAGCTCTCCGAACGGACGCATTATTGGCGTCCAGAATGGCGCTGTGCAAGAATACGCACAGAGCAGCGCTGAACGTATGCCGATTTCTAGAATGGAATGCAGGCCGGTGGTATTATACAGTTGCTTCGCGCACGAAGCGAAAGCTTTCTGGCAAAAATACAATGAGCCAAAAGGGAGATTCTCCAACCTTGGAAATATCGTTGCTCAACTCCCTTGTTGAATATTTTGAATTCGGACGGTGTGGGGAGGGCAGGGACGCCTGGTGTGTTGTGTGCCAGATCCGAGGATCGAATACAGCAATAGAGCAAGGGCTCTTAGGAAGAAGGATTTTCATTGTCCTGTGGGCTGCAGCTTACAGGCCAACAGGATTCATGACGAACGTTGCCGGGTCCAATCAGTCGATACTAAAGCACAACTGACGCAAATGCTCAATATTGTAGGTGTTAAAAAAACAATGTGTCTAGCATGGACGCACGACTCGAACTCTTCGGCCTCGTACAACCATATCATCAGCAAGTAGCAATGTTCGACGAAACTTCTATGCTACTTCTGTGCAGCAGCTACGGAACACTGACATTTCGCCGTCCCCGATATATGCACCCCTTGTGCTTGACATGAACGACGCGGAGATGGATCTCGAGGGGCATGGATTGCCTGCCAGTCGATCATCGTCTGCACAGGTTGGTACTGAAGAATCGCCAATATCATCGAGAGGCTTCGGGAGGAAACTTCCACCCCCAGACTCATCGGAAAACGACGAATCACCGGCGGTGGAAAGCACACCATGGCCAGGGTCGAACTTCAAGCTTGAAAATGTGATGCCGGGCTCGGTGTACATGTGGGCGTGCGGCGAGCCGTTTCTGGGAGACGGCAGAAGCTGTGTGTCGCGCTCTCAAGCTGCTGCGGCCTGGGTCATTATTATTGTGAGAAACAAAAGCCGCGCGCTACGCTAGGGGTAGCAATTGTTTCTACAGTAGTTCTGTTTCTGATTGACGGGGCTACTTGTCCCAAAATCCCAAAATCGTCGAAATATGATTCTTGTTTCGGTTATGCATTGTTATGTACACCCAGGCCATGAGTTTGTTCATCGGGCTGTGCGTTAGGAACATCATATATCGTTTATAGGTGAGGTGAAGAGCTGCTCAAGTGATGAGTCTCAAGAAACGATTGCTGTTATAACACCTCTACCGTGGTAGTCTATACCATGCACTGCCTCACCTTGCTCACTGATAAATTTGGATGTAGCGGGTTTGCGAGCGGCTTCGGCTCCGCGGTGTCACCCGCCTTCGTAGCTGATATCCGAAAAAGCCAGGTGTCGTTACGTTACGTCCCCCTACTTGCACTGTGCGTGTTGATTAATTGAGGCAGGGGGTATGCGAAGGTTTGAGCTATGTAGACATACTTTCTCGCACGAAAATATGTGCAGTGGCGTGCCGTAGTCAGCCTTCAACCATGTTTTTGATGACGCGCCACCAATGACCGAAGGTATCAGGCTACTGTTTGTACTCGACGCCAGTATAACACAGGTATACCCGTGTGTTGTAACACTCTCAAGGTTTACTCCGTTTCTAAAATGTGTTATAGTATGGGTAATGATAAATTACATGCCCTTTTCACCGAAATATCCAAACTCAGCTCTTTTAAACGCACGTTTCCACCACCTGGCAGTCTCAGGCGATCTGCTACGCTGGGCTTTGGATTGTTTCTGGAAATCATCATTCTGACAAGAGCCAGTCTTGTTGCGAGAAGGAGACCGGTTCGGATCATGTCCCCGACTACTCAATCGTGGCGATAGCTGGCGCCATGTACCTCATCTTGTCGATAGCGGCGGCAGACGTGTGGTGCGGTTGTGCCCTTGTCTTGGAAGGACGTGGCCCAGGGTTTGTGCTCTTTACCCGACGGAGGGTGTTCGGCGTGTTTCTGCTGGCAACATTTCTCACGCTGATCGGGGCCTCCATTCGGGTACTCTTCTACTCTGCCAAGGAAAATGTGTATTTGGTGATCGGGGCAGCGGCGGTCCTCTTCATCGCGGACGTGGTAAGGAACGTAACACGGTGAATGCCGATCATATGTGGTACACGTAAAAATGTCAAGATCTGAACATTCACGCAGCTAACATCCTACGTTTGCTCAACGGCTGGTATTGGAAGTACTCGACTAAGACCCGGAAGAAACTGCAAGCGAACGCAGTACCGTATGTTTCGATGTATCATATATGGATTGTACACAGGCGCCACACATTTGTTTCACTATATTGGTCACTCCATCCCCTGGTCAATCCCGTCCGCGTGATCTGCTGACCATGCCCTTGCTCGTCGTTGGTGACTGCAACATAGGACGAGAAGGCGATGGCGGTGCTCCAGAATATCAGCGGCGAATGGGTCCTCTTCTGGGTGTTAGAGTTTATGGGCCTAAGTATCGGGCTTGCGATGTTTGCGCTTAAGGTCACGGGCAACACCGACGCGGTTGCGGTAGACGGCCAACCCCGCCGTTGCACGCCTTGGATGGGAGGTGGCTGCGACCTATTCACTTGGTATTTCGTTTTGACAGCCCAACCTACCTTTGTGACGGCAGGTGCCTTCCTCCTGACAAGCGTGATATCGAGGACCACAACATCTTTACCAGGCCGCGTCCTTTTCCCTCGTTCTTGGAAGTGGTTATTTATTACCTTGTTGGTGCTGTGTTGGATTGCAGCGGCCCCCCTCTGGTTGATCCACTACAAGGCGTCAAGATGGTTTGACTCCATTTCGGGAGGGTGCGCGTTGATATTTTGCTTGTTCTTCTACCGGAGTCACCTGACTCGTGCCAACTGTGCGCAAGTACTCCGGAAGGTAGAAGGAGGACGTCGCCTGCTTTGCCTGGGGGGACCTCTAATAACCCTTTCGTTTGCTCTGTCTGTTGTATATGTCAATATCCCATCCGAGCGGGTAGATATAGTCTCCTACCTAGACAGTAGCTTCCATGCTGTTGATTTCGCGTTCTCTGCTCTATATATGATATTCTATGTTTGGCTGATAAACGGGTTGCGCCTGGCTAACTTACGTTCGGCTGAGTTTGATTCTTCTATCACGCTGCTGCCTTTCGTGAGACCGATGCTGCTAGGGTGGGGGCTATCCGAAGGTTTCTTCGCCTTCATGAATTGGGCGTTATACACCGAATGGTCGACATATGATGCCTACTCGAACAGCTACATTGGGGTCATGTTGGTAGATGACATATTGCAGCTGATATGGCATCTCATTGTTGGAGCAGTCTTGTGGAGTGAGCCCGGTGGAGTGCGCGGCGTAGCCTTTTGGACTGCGGCAAGCCTAATCCGCACCGTTAGTGTCAAGTGTGCATACATCTGGGTTTCGGCCATTATTTACAAGCGTGCCAAGTGACCTTGGTGTTGGAATTATGCATGCCGAGGTCCTGCCGCTGTGAGATGAGTTTAAGCGCTGACGCCTAGTGGCTGCGAAGGAGTCATCCCGCGGTAGGGGTTGCACGTTTGAGGGTAAAACATCCCTGACCGGGTGAGCTCCTGAAGTGAGGAACTACCGGTTGGAATATTCATTTTAAGTGTCCATTTGTTTTAGGACTAGCGGATGGACAAGTTGATCGAGTTGCGCGAACGGAAGTAATGGAAGTCATGCGTCGGTTGGGGTATTTAGCTCCTCGTGTCAGGAGCTCGGGGATTTGTTGCTGTACCCCTAACGTGGTATGACTCCAAGAAGACTTACAATGACAGAGGAAACGGTATTTGGAGCTACGGCGATTATCTTGCCAAAACGGCGATCTGACGAAGAGGTGGGAGACAACAATTGAAGCACGGGGGTGGGGTAATCAAGGTGGACATAACGGTTACCACATCATCTCGGTATGTGAGACTCATACACTGCCGGTGATCGTGCTGTACTTCAAAGGGCTGCTATACAGAGCGGCTGGCGGTCTTACAACAACGCCCCCTTATATTACCGGTGGCAATCTTACTGTAGTCACCCTGGAATAGCGATGGGAGTAGGGCGAGAGTGTAAAACGCGACAGTTGAAACTACGACGAAGAGCGTTGACACTAGTGATAATGCATGCGCGAGGAGCAGGGAGTCTTGCGCAATAAACGAACGTGTGGTTATGGGAATCATCGTCTGTTAGGGATGATACTTCGTACAATGAGAAGTAGTCATCCATTCGCTGCTTGACAACAAAAGAAAAGCATCCGGTAAAGGTTGGCTCGTAAACACAGCAACACGGCAGCCTGATGTAACAGCTGTAAGTAACAGCATAGTTGCGCCGGGTTCTCGAATGATTTGCCCTATGCACGAACAAGCGCGTAGCGTAGGGGCAGACATTGGATAAGCTCGATCACCACAAGCATGCGCTGTGTACATACGAAGCATATCACCTGGTTGCTTAACACGAAGGACGTTACAGTCATTATCTTACTCGTCAACAGGTAGAGATTGTGGTCGGCAGGGAACATCCTGCGTGCATCCCTCGGGGGTCTTTCAGGCAGATGCATATATGGAGCGTACGCGGTATACCGGCGAGTTTCCTGGATACATCTCCGGCTGTTTCACAAGGTACATAGATAGATAGATATTGCGGGGTACAACGGATTATTTGGGTGGCTGTAAAATACTCTTCTCTTGTCTCTCTCTCTCTGGTGGGGGACTCGGCCGGGTAAGGCCCCTTCGGTGGGAGGGGGGAGGGCGCTATCTCTCCTCCCTTGGGTAATACACAACTTCTTTCTTTAGTTTGCCTAGGTCACATAGAGGTCGCCATCATATAAATCGGTTGTTTGAGCGGTGCTCACCCTGACCCGTGTCCACTTATAGACGACCCTAATAGTCTAGACATTAGAACCGCGTTTGTTTTCCTTGCTACTAAAATAGGTTTTCATTAGTCTCCTCCCACACTGTTAACAAACTCGACGATGGCTGTTGTTGCAATGGCGATATAATAGGGTGTATTTCAGGACGGGTCTACAGTACGCGACAGCAGTTAAGAATCTTCTGTTTTGGCCATAGCTCGCGGCTTATTGTGATGTCAACGTTGAGCACAGGCTCTTACAAGCTATTCTAAAGAATTTAAAGTCGCGTCCTTGCTGAGCATAAATGCTTAGCTAGAAATTCTAAAAAATACTTGAAATAACCCAGCCTGAAATTATTAACTGCCAAATTCGTAACACATGTCGAGTACTGTATTGTCGTCGGTACTGTCTATCGAGTGTTTTTTTTGTTTCTAAAGGTCACCGATGGATATCGTGCACATTATATTGGGATGGGCAGAGTAATCCCACGGCACGGGTGCAACAATTTCTTTTAGTGCTCTTAACATCAGACGCTCAACACCTCACCCAAGACATATAACTTTGAAGACGTTCGTACACTCAACCCAATCAACATTTCTTTGCGTATGCTCTGAAACAGTTTGCTCGAAACAAATATGGTACTGACCGTTACTTGTAGTTCTTTGCTTGGGGAGCTTAATCGGTCACAAACGTATGGCCCAAAAAGTGCACCCCGTACCGTTGAATGACTCGGCAGAGTCTGTCGATGGATAGCTTGGTGCGGTGGACCATGGCGCCTGTCGATGAAAAGATTGCACACTTCATTGTGGTCGACAATGCCTATCGGCACAGTAGACATATCCCACAATCTTAAAGGTTTCTGCGGCTGACGCCGCAACGCTAAATAAACTCGAGTCCAAGATCATCTACACTGGAAAGGTTTGGGATTACAAGAATGTCGTGACGTCGTGACAACACACAATGTGCGATGGAGACAATCATATGGAATACATCAATGATGCGGATATAACAAAACTGTATGATACCATTTAGACGTAAAAAGCATAGATAACGCAATGTGCAGACGTAAAATAAATGCATAAATAACGCAGTGTGCTTCTGTTTAAAACGGGCATGGATGGCGTGTAACACAGGATTTGTTAAAACGGTGCATAATTTTAGTATACCAATTTTTCTTGTTTGTCCACACGAAATTCATTGACGGCGGGCTCGTCGAAGGAATATTTTCTTTACGTCACGCCCGTAAAGTTCTCATACGGCACGTACCCAATTAGACGTAACCACACGGGACTTACCGGACCCCAAATATCCAGCCCATATAATAGACGCCCCGAAATGCTCAATACCAGACGTTGTCGTAAAAAAATGAAATCTTGTCGTATCGTAAGCTTTCCAAGCCATATCATACCGAACCGAACAATACGACGTCGTCGTGTAGAAGACCTCGTGCCATAGGCACCATACGATCTAACCACCCCGCCTACGTAGCCATTCATGATAAGTGCTGCGATAGGTCCTTCATTCGCTCTTTGAGGTGAATAAAGTTCATAAATGAGCGCACGTGAGCGCAATTAATTTCACAGTCCCTGCTAACGTCGTTCATTCGTGAATTGATAATTCCACGTTGTACGTGGACCATAATTTGTAGCATTTTTAGAAACGAGAATATTAAATGCTGAGCAGCGTGAAGCTTATCGCGCGCCGGAAGGAGGAACCTAATTTTTATTAGGGTTATTGGGGCTGGTGATGACTATCGATGGATGCGCTTTAGACTCTACTGAGGTAACCAATATCTGTCAGAGCATCAATAGCAACACTCGTTGCCACCGACAATATATATCTATAGACACATTATTTTGCAGTATATTGTCACCGACAATAATCCTTTATATACAAGGTTTGTGCGGCTGACGCCGCAACGCTAAATAACCGCGAGTCCAAGATCATCTACACCGGAATGGTTGTCCTGTTTTGGGATTACAATAATGTCGTGACAACACACATTCGTACGATGTAGACATTAGTCACACAGAAGACATCAGTGATGCTCCCATTTAGACGTAAAAAGCATACATGACGCAGTGTGCTTCCGTTCAAAGCGGGCATGGCGTGTAAAAACAGGATTAGTATAAATAGGGGATACTTTTAGTATATAACAAGCGTCCACGTTAATCCACACAAAAATCATTAACCGCGCGTTCGTCGACCAAAACTGCGCACGTGAGTGCAATTCCACAGTCCCTCACACAACGCGACGATACGCCACGCACGTATCAGAGGCAATATAGCGGGGTGAGCTCTGCAGTATGGGTGCCAGAGCGATACGACCGCCTTATTGAGGAAAGCGGCTCGGCAATGAACGACGTTTGCTGCGATAGGTCATTTTTTCGCTGATTGAGTTGAAGGAATGTTGCATGTACAGTATTCGACGTACACAGTTGTTTATTTCAGTCTACAAAATTGTAGTAGTGTCCACGTGCGTTGTCGAATTCATCGACTGGTTGATTAATGATTTAATTTTTGTTCCACGTACAGCAATGTGCGCTTATAGTCGTTTATTTCAATTTTGATTGGCCAACGTAATATGACCGCTTTTGTTGGGGGAAGCCGCGGTACTTATTCCAGGCTATTCTTGCAATTCCCTAGTCGGGCCTAGCAAGTCGGACCGTGTTATATCGGGGTATCGCCGTACCTAGACCACCTTCTTGGGGGACCCCTACTATTCCCCGGATATATCATATTGTTCGCGGACCATTATTTCCACCCATTCTACAAATGAGCTTAACAGTTAATTATGGTCGCAGGTACAGCAGTGTTCGCATATAGTCGTTTGTGACAATATAGATGTCCTATAGTAGTATAGTGACCGCCTTTTCGGGGCAGCCGCGGTACTTCTTCCAGGTTATCAGTGCAATTCCCCAGTCGGGCCTAACGAGGTTGACCGTGTTATATTTGGGTACCGCCGTACTCAGACTACCTTATTGGGGGAGCCCTACTGTTCCTCGAATACATCATGTTGTGTCTGGACCATAATTTCCACTCAGTAGTGTACAAATGAGCGCACGTGAGTGCAATTACACAGAGTCCCTTACGCCACGCCATGCTACGCCACGCACGTTTCACAGGCAACTTAGCGGAGTGTTATGTACAGTATGGGTGCCAGGGTTATATGACCGTTTTAATCTACAAAGTGGTAGTAGTGTTCCCGTAGGTTGTCGTCATTACGATAGGTCATTCATTCGCTTTTTGAGTTGAACGAATGTTTTAATCTACAGCAGCAGTAGTAGTGATCATATAGCGTGTCGAATCCCACAACTGGTTGTTGAATAATTTAACTAACGAATGAGCACACTTGAGTGCAATCAATTCCACAGTCCCGCAAATGAGAATACCACGTTGTACGCGGACCATAATATACAGCAAGTCTAGAAACGAGAATAATAAATGCTGAGCAGCGTCAAGCTCATCGCGCACCGGGAGAACGAGCCTAGTTTTTACTAGGGTTATATGAATAGTCACCGTCCACAGTCTGTTGACTGTCTATTGTCCTTACTATCGACCAACACGGGGTTTTTTCTGATAGGCCACAGACCATTTGATTTGTTCTTGCGGGATTGGCACAAAATACAGTTTGGGTGGTTAGCTTGATGCTCGCCGTATGCCTCCCCTTTTTCCAACTCAAACGAGTGGCGTAATGACACACGGATGCGGGGGAGACAACAACTCTACGAGCGACATCCTCCGCCAGAGCAACGTCTTCTCAACTGCTGGTGATTTGGGCAATTTCTCGAAGCACGTTTTTAACCATCTCCCCGGAGTACAGCGCTAGATTTGTCGATTTGCATAAATACGACGTGCTTCCATAGTACATAAACAGGGCCCAGATTGACTAACACCGGCTTCTGTCCGATATGTAAATATGTGCACACACCATCTCTGTATGTGTCTATGGTATACAGCTAGCCCTTATGCCCACTAAACATATTGAAAATAGACTTGGTGTTTGATGCCCACTTTTTTTCACCCCGTTTTTCTGTTGGTTTTTTCCGCTTATTTTACGTTTTTTGTTGTGGTTATGTCCCCTCTTGTTTCACAACACGCGATGGCACAGCACAGCGCGTTAACGACAAGTGCAACGATTTAAGCTCCCTCGTGCCACGGTCGAAGATGCTGTCGCTTTTGCGGTCGAATAAAAGCCGGCAGCGGCGACGGGTGTCGATTCAACTTCACGAGAAAATATGCTCGCGGCCAACGAAGATGCCGCTGATTGTTTTCTTTATGCGAATATACCTCCAGATCACACCGTTACAATCATGCTTACTCACAAGCCAACAGAGGCACAGTGCAACGCGCGAGCCACAATTGTAACAACATAAGCTTCCTCATGCCACCGTCGGGGTTCCTGTCGCTTTTGCCGTCGAATGACGTCCGGCAGCGGCGACAGTCGTTGAACAATTCCCGAGTAAAAAGCAGAGTGCACAGCTTACAATATGCGGCGTGAATACCAGGTATGCTCGCGCAGAGAAATCATACTGCTGTATTACAACAGTAAATATACTACAGATCAAAAACACTTTTCACACCCACAAGTCAATGGCGACAGAAACACACCACGCCAACAGAGGAAAAGCAAACCCCAACAGAGAAGCATTACAATGTCCAAACTGTGCGTTCCTCGTTGCAAAAGGAATCACACCAAGTTATGTTTGCCGACCGCGCCAGTACGGGTACTGCCCCTTTTGAATTTGTGCGTAGGACCCACACTGATTATATTATCCTGACTCGTACTTCTCCGTGCTTATGCTGAAGCCGACAACGACAAAGTACACAGCACTGTTTCACACCACACTGCCAGGCTGGCACAGTACAATACGCTTAAGACAAGGACACCGGAATATACTCCGTCATACATGTCTGTATGTGATACAAATCCATCCGAGTACCTGGTATGTAGCAAATTAGAGTTCATATTTTGGTACTCGCAAAAACAGATATCGGGGGGAAAAGTCTCCCATACATTCGGAAAGTCCCTGTCCTCCTGATGCCTGTCTGCGTGTCGAACACTTATGTGTTTCACATCGCAAGTTTGCACAATACAAAGCGCGAACCAGCACAAACCCTGAGGTGTCCTTTTCGCCAGGAAACGTCTCGCAACACAGACCTTTATTATTACGAACAATCGTCGTGGTTCCTCCGTATCTTTATCCAAGCGCGATTTGTTTTCTTTTCGAAAAAACTATTTAACCACATTTTCGAAGGGCACCTACCTGTTCTCTGCACGTTTGTCAGGTTTTTCGACATCACGATTCTCGTCGCAAGTTCGTACAATGCAACGCTCAGAACAGACCAAACTGTAAGGCGGCTCGTTCGCCAACAAACGTCTCGTAACACAGGTCTGCGTTCATATGAACAATCATCAGAGAGTTCCTGTGCGTATCTCTGTCCGAGCCCTGTTTTTTTGGGCAAAAACTAAACATTGCCTCCCATATTTTCGAACAACACCTACAGAGTACCTTCCTCGCCTGCCTGCTTATCCGACACCATGTTTCACGTCCTAAGTTGACACAATTCAATGCTCGAAGAAGAAGCACACCTATCAAGGCGTCTCTTTCGCCAGGAAAAGTCTCGCAACATAGGTCTGTATTAATGCGTGAGCAGTCGTCGGGGTTCGTGCGTATGTCTTTGTCCGTGTATCGTTTCCGCTTTCTATATATTCCGTCCTTTTTCTCGGATATCCGAGATTTTACCATCGCCTATCTGCCACAGCAAACTATTAATACTACTACTTCGTGAGTTGTCTGTAAAGCTGCCTCCCGTGCTGTTCAACTACGTGCAGCTCAGGGTCTGTGCCATTGCTGCTGCTGATTGTTGTAACATGTGATACCACGAATATATGAGCACAGTACGAGTATGGTCTCAATATTTTTTCGTATGTACCTTCTGTTCTTTTTTGCATTTGTGTTCGCTGTTTTCAATCCTGGGTTTGTGTGTATATATATATATGCTATTTGTGACGCACTACTGGCGTTTCTGTTTCTTCGTAGCCCCTCTTGTCCGACATGAGGTCCGATGGCTGTCTGTCGCGCTGCTTCTATATACTGCTGTTGGTGTGTGTTAAACGCAAAATATATCACGTATCTGCTGTTGTATATCATACTGTGATAACATGCATGGGCGTAGTACAAAGAGCCACGATCATCAGGATTTATTTCTTGGCTGATGGTGTCTTCTGTGTCTTTCGTATTTGTTTATGCGGTTTTGAAACGTATGTCTTCATTGTGGCGCCACCACCGTGGGGGTAGGGGTGCCGCTTATTCTCTAGTACCAGGTA
>JBBMKB010070311.1:0-14280 GCA_037833945.1 Alaria marginata
ATCCCCGAGCTAGTGGTCGAAGAGCGCTCTGTCGGGCGCACAGTAGACGCGTTCTAGGATAGAGGCAGCACGGTTTGGCTTTTTTTTTTTTTCTGGATGACGGGACTCCTCAACCCAAAATCACTTACTAATAGTATAGGAATGTCATTCGATTCTTGCCAAATGTTTTTTTGTATAGATGGGCAGCGAGTGTGTACATCGGATTGCACTTTCAGTTTGCTCAAACAATTTCGTCGGTGAGGGTATAGAGCTCCTCAAGCGAGGAGCTTCAGAAAAAAAAAAGGTGAACCTCTATGATCGATCCTAAAACGTGTCAGTATGCCCTGAGCCGGTGAGGGTTGTGGCTACCCGGATGTTGTGACGCGTGTTCACCAACAGCCTGCGCCACACAAGGCAAAACACTCTTCCTGTAGATGCGTTCAAGATTATTTCATTGTGCGCACCCTTTAAGCTCTTCCCCTATTTTGCGCCCTGTGCTCTCAGTTCGGGTGTATGAGTGTTTGTCCCGAGTAGGGCTACCTTGTAGTTGTTGGGCTACCCGAATCGGTCAATGAGCCCTCGGTAGCCCCCCCTCTGAACGTTTACCTCTTGCTGCTGCTATTTCCTTCTGGGTATTTGACGTGTGCTACGAGTACTGAAACCGTGACACTAGCGGACAACATCAGTGTGGTTATGTTGTTGTGTTGGAACGTGTTATTGGTACAGTCCGCTTGCCCAAGCGACTGGGGGTAACCGGCATTCACAAAACAGTATTTTCCACAATTGGCGACGAAAGTATTGAATGACTTCTACTAAATTACGTGCAGCTGCTGTATGTAGAAGGTTAATGCACGATGGAAGTACATGTTGATGCGGTGTTTGTTCATGATTGGCGTCGAAGATAATGCTGTACATTGGCAGATGGCAATGACACCAACAAGTGAATCCAAAGATCCAAAGAACATTGTTTTCCTTATACATTCCCGAGCGCCCTAGAAGGTGCTCAAATATGGAGCATCGGCGTTGACACCAACATAGATGGCCACTAACCTCTGAACGCTTTTGCCGGCGTTGGGCTTGGAAGGTAAGCGATACACGATGCAAGTTTTCCGAGTGAGAAGCGCGGTGGGCCGAACCCTGGACGCCACTGCGACGGGAGCTCTTCTCATGTGGAGTACGTGAGACGGAGTTCCACAACGTGCCCACGAATGCACGCAGCCGTTACAGCTCCCGCGCACGCCATGGGGGTCAAGTGTCCTCGCGCAAAAGTGTTCATGCAGACAAGCATCCATCCCGCCACTGCCCGGGACGTTTTTTGCAAGTTTGCATGAAGAGTTCTTGCTGGGTATTCGACACAGCGAACCGATTTGAGAAAAGTGTCTAAGTTTGGATGTACTATGGACGCAAGAAAATCACCAGAAAATGACAACTAAATAACAACATGCTACGGCATGAAGAGGATGACAAAAAAACAGCAAGTATGGATGTGATCACACGCCGCAGCAGAGAGACATCGTTCGTGTCCAACCTTTAAACCTGTCACGAAGTAAGGCAACGACGGAATGGATATAGGCCATGGAATAAAAAGACAGGAACACAATACGTTGCAGAGCGCCTTTTGGTGTTACATTACAGACAAAGACATTATTAAGCTCCACTCCCATCTGAATCGGCCCTGCAACAGTACGTAAATTAGCGGCACGCGGGTGCACAAAATAACATGATCTCGCTCTCCCATCGTGGTGCGCTAAGGACGGCGACAATGTCGTTTGATTTTGTAAGGGTTATGTTGCCGGAGCGCCTAGCCTCCGAAATGAGGTTCCGTGTTTGGTGCCGGTGGAACCGTCAAATGTGTAGAGTCCCTGGCCCATCGCAGGAATGAACGCTTATGAATGGCAAACAATATACCAGGGTCCGGGCATGCGGCGACGGGATGTGACTACAGTACGTCCGAAAGTATAAGAGCCCGTAACACACTTTCGTTTTTATGCGAACGGACAACAAATACATACCGGTAGAGAACTTGTGCGCTTGAAACACCATGTTCAAGTGTTCACGCCGGCTCTATAGACTAAGCCTGGGATGAATGCATTACGCGCCCAGCCCTTGTATCGTTTTTGTTGGCACCCATGTCCCTGACGTAAAATCCTCACTATAACCTGGCAGGTGCTTGAAATGATTTTCAGGTATCACGAAATACTTGAATCGACGACGTAAACGTGTTAGATCAAAACATTGGCCTCAAGGAGTGCATGGGTCTCGATGCACGATGTGAATGAAGCACACGATCATCACCAGATAAAAATAGCACGCCACAACCAAAGAGTTCGAAAAACAAGTTTGGATTTCCGCCGTTGTGCACAACACCAAATTAACCACTTACATGCCGACTCAGGATACGATTGTAAAGGAGACAGCGTGTGCCCCCACACTCATTTAAGCGGACACCAAGTTCTTGTGCGCTTCGCTCACGCAAACCTGCAGCTACACACGTTGTCACACCCCTGCCTATGAAGGCTACCACGTATTATCTATTTGTCGTTTGAAGCAAGTAAAACAAGCAGCTCATTTTTTGCTCTCTTGCCCGTTTTCGCTTATCGCAAAACAAATTACCCGCAAACACTCAGGAGCCATCTATGCTAACCAATCGGAGGTACACATTGACGGCGAAACCTTGTTCTTGAACAACTCAGCGGCACATGATCGCGGAGGTGAGGAAATCTGAAGAAGTGTGTACATGCAGCAATGTGAGTGCCCGAGTCAAATACTACGCACAAGGCCTCTCGTGGCGAGAGTGTGCTCTTGTGTTTCAGAGGCTTGTTCTTGAACTGATTTGGTCTCCTCTACGACCCTCCAGTAGTCGTGACAGTGATCACGACTGTACTGCAGAGGGCTTATAATTGTCGAATCCACAATATTCTGTTTTGGCCTTGTGTCAGTGAGTTGTCCTGTACGTTTTGGGTGAGGTAGTGAAGCTCGTCATATGAGGAGCGCCAGAAAACCAAATGTCGTGCACCTCTACCGTAGCATGTTTTTTTTGCTTCGCCAGAATCCGCTTTTGTCGATATATACTCGAACCTTTGTATACGCTATTCGATAGTCATGTTCGTTTTCAAGCATGTATTCCATTGGAAGGATTTGTGAAACCTTGTGCAAAGCCTCCTTTTTCGATAAAGGCTGCGGTAGGGGGGTCCCTTTTGGGACGTCTTCTTGCAATGGCTAAGGGTCCCTCTGGCGAGTGACCCCTCTGCTCCTGTTCATATTTATGATTTTGCACCTCTTATTCTTGTAATGGATATGACACCGACATGTATGGTTACACTTAGCTACGACGCGGTAAAAAACAAGCTAAACACACGTTTTGTTGCAGCGAGGTACAGAGTCACTCCGGTGCGTGGCTCAAAACCGATCGTGAAATAGGGGGGGACCGTACCCCCCCCCCTACCGTAGCCGTGGTCTCCCCTGGATACTCTCCAATACACCCTTTGAACGTTGTCCTCTGACGTCATGAGCTACGGCAGCCTCACTATTGTCCGTGCCCAACCGCAGGTGCGATCTTTGCCCAAGAATCCGACATTTACATCAACGGCAACACCTCGTTTGCGGAAAACTCCGCCGCATTTGTAGGAGGTGATGTGTTATATGTATTTTTCCAGGTACCGTTTCCCTCGGGTGTGGTACTCAATTTGGGATTTACCTGGAAATTGACCTTATCTGCATACGATTATTTCTATGTTTGGGTGCGAGTTTTTAGGTAGGGTAGCATTCCATACGAATATATACATGCTATGAGTGGGGAAGATGATTCCGTACGACTACCGTGAGTGGAGTACAGCACGTATTGCGATGTATTTTCGTGTAGACGCGGTAGTTTTACGCGTTATTGAGCACGATCACCAAATTTGGTTCAGGTGCGCTAGACATCATTATACTAGTGTACCTGTAGTAGACTAGGAACGCTAGAAACGCTAGAAACGGCGGACAAGTACTGTTTACGGTATCTCGCGTGCGTGAGACCAGTTTGGCATGCACGTCCTAGGGTACTGCGCACAGTTGTCCAAGGGTTTTGTACGATACGTGTTGTTGGCGTTGCGTTGAGGATCTCTGTAGGTGTAACTGCTCATTCATGTAGTTTCTACTGGCTAAGCATCGAATCGTGTCCGAGATTATGTTCGGAAGCATGTCATGGAACATGGATAACCTCTAACAGGCCGTTACTGATGGAAGCCGATATAGTTAAGCACAAGCAGTTAACTTTCGAACATAACGGCCAAAGTCTGCCTGCCGTCACAAACTGAATGTTGAGATAACAATCGAATTGTAACCCAAAAATCAACCAATGGCCTACTAGTATATGCGTAAGCACATATAAATGTGAGCATTAGTAGGGCTACAACGATATCGAGTACGTTCTCAGTTGAAACACCGCGTCAGTAATACCTGGTTGGGTCAAGTTTTTCCGGCATGTACTGTGGCCCACCTCTTCGTATGGCGTGCACACGTCGGGCAATGAGGTTGGAAATTTCGAGTTCACGAGTCACGGACTGTATTCTCAGATCTGAAGCAAAACAAACTTTGAAATTTGTTTGGACTGAAGTGTTACGCGAGTAAAGGGGTTGACCCCAGCCCTGTTGATGCACGATTCACGGTAGTACCGGAATTTCTTCGAACAGGGTCGACCTTATGAACGGAAGTAATTTTCGTGACAAGGCCGTTGCGTCGTGGGTGCTTTGGGAACAGTTTGCGGCGGCCACTGAGTATGAAAAGGAAGGCATTGTCCAGGCGATATGTGGGGAACACGTGGTGTTTTAGCCGTAATCGCGGGTGCCATACGTAGCAGAGTGTGACGTTAGCGTTTACGAAGGGAAGAGCAGACGACGCTGAGTGTAGCAGAAGCTCTGCGGCAGTCTGTCGGACACGTATACCGAGTCATCCCACGGTAGGGGTTGCACTTTTTGGGGTCAAAAGTCCCTGAAAGGTGGAGCTCCTATAGCGAGGAATTACCGTTTGGTATTATCATTTTACGATTGGGTTTGTTATAGGACCAGCGGATAGAAACGTTGGTCTGGTTGCGCGAACGAAAATCTTGGAAGTTAAGTTTCGGGTCAGAATACTGCGCTCCTCATGCCAGGAGCCCCGAACCTTGTTGCTGCACCCTTACCGTGGGACGACTCTACTACTGCTAACACTCGCCAGCGGACAAACTTCACCTCCAACATGGTCAACCAGCGTGGTACTAGACAGCTGACATCGAATATGTTGCGCCTTGTCTAAGTTGCTAAGCAGGCGAGCGCTGAACATTTTTTCGTGACTTCCAGGGGCTCAGGGCACCGCCTGACTTCGGTCGGCCGTACTTCCATTTGTTCATGTAGTCAAACCTCTGGTATTCGCCCACCTTTGACGAACAGGCTGTGGTTGCCGCCTGGTACCATCGATCTCTTCCGACGCACCCAACAACCATCCGGACGACCTTGCCTAAAATGTATCCGTTGAAATACCTGCACGGGTCGTCTGAATAATGTACCCAGGAGAAAACGAGTGGAGCTTCCTTCAGTAACCTTATTGTCCGGCCTTTTCACAAACTACGTTGTCTAACCTTTTCGTAGGTGCCATCTGTGCGATAAGCACGGGAGTCCAAGTCGACGGTAACACGTCGTTTGTGAACAACTCGGCTGATGGCAACGCAGGTAAGAGTTAGAGCAGAAGGTATATACACGAAAGCAGTTGTCCCCCCAGTGTCGATCATTTCTAGGGTTTTCCGTCGCGGGTTCGTACACTCTTCCGTAAGCGGCAGTGTTAGCGCACAAGTGAGATGGGAGGAGTTCTACGATAGAGGTACCACGTTTTGGCACTTTGGTTTCCAAATAACGGGAAGTCCTCCTTCACCAGAAATCAAGAGAATTTCATCCTATTTTTGCACTATGTGTTTTTGTATATCTTGACCATACTTGTTTTTCATCGTGTTGCACTTTTTTTAATATACTCAAAACTATTTTTTGGGTGAGGTATAGAGGCTCCTGAAGTGACGAGCCTCTGAAACAAGAGGGCGCACCTCTACGGTAGAACGTGTCGTACACTATCTACCTGTAGACCTGTCCCCTCAACACGCGCACAAGTACATTGTGCAGAATATATGCCAGTCCACCCTACTCACCTGGGCGTGATAGCTGCAGAAGGCAAAGATCCCTTGATACCACACGCCATGCATTTGCCTCAGCGCCATGTTACACTGCGAACGTACCCGGGCATTCACGAGCAAAAGCATATCTGTATGCCAAACAACACACTTAAGACCGAACGTGACCTTGTCTCATCCTCGCGGCGGTGCTGCTAATCTAAGCTGGCTACCTGTTCTGCGGTACCTGGTGTATAGCTTGAGGAATGTTTTCCTTGCTCCAGGTCGATATCGTTGACACGGTCTACGCTGGGTTTAGGTTAAGATGTGTGGGTTGTTTTCCTCGGGCGCCTGGTGTACGCTACACCAGTTACAAAGTTGGTAATTATGGCATCATGAACAAACGTCGTCTGGCAGAGGCCACCAACCCAACGTCGGATGCACGTTGAATTGTTCCCTGTTTACGGTGCGTACCTCGACGTCGAACTTGACTTGCAAGAAATGTTGGCCCGTGTTCTTACGCTGGCAGTATAGGGATTCGTTCGGCGGACGATCTGAAAAGGCTGCGCTTTACCTCCACACTATTATAGGGGTCAATGTCCACACCTAAGAATATATATATATACCCTCTCCGACACTCTATCATATATCATAGGTATCTACAGGAATTGAAGCGTTGATCCCAACAACATGCTCACAGTAGTTAGCTTGCAAGCGGTCAATTATAACATTAATTGTCATTTTCCCTTCCCTAATATGGATACCGAATACGACCTTTGGACTGGGCCCTCATAACCTATTCGTCTTGAGGCCGTGAGCACTGACGAGTATTGCACTGAATTTTGCCTAGGTGCAATCTATGCCGAACACGGACAAATGCGCGTCAACGGAAACGCCTACTTCGGCAACAACGTGGCGAGATTTGGAGGTGAGAAGAAACACGGAAGCACAACTCGATCGTACACCGAAGGGAGACTGCGTTGTCTTCTACTAGATAAATAAACATCGTTATACGCTTACAGAATACCAGGTCTCGTGGTTGCTTGCCTGACTTTCGTGAATATCATACATATCTTCAAAAATAGCCCAACCGGTAGACAGTCCTTCAAGCAGTCTGTTCACAGTACGCTTCCACCGACGGCTAAGATGCCCACATGCGCTAGGCAACAAACATATTTCTTCCATCACAAATAAAGGGACACAGGCCGCGGGCAGACGAAGGGACACGGTGAGCCCGGCCTCATAGCATCCCAGCTCCAAGTTTCGTCGTGGGATTGTGCCGGATTGTGTCTAGCTCTGGGTGGGATCATACCGATATATTTCGGCTAAAACCTATACTTACAACGACCACCCTCGCCAGTCGGATGCCAAGCTGTTCCGCCCTTATGCTAGCGTGTAGAGTACTATGAATAGCTCATGCTGGTGCTACGAAGGAGCTGCCAGAAACTTCTCTGGTTTGATCTGCTTTCGCCCATGCAGAAAAGGTGGACGAGTAGACGATTGTTTCGTGGGTCTGCCTTGTCTCTGGCTGGGTCGCAAACGGGGCAACATTTGGCTGGCCGGGGCCTCCAGATAAATATTTTATGTGTGCAAGACTTTCCTTCAGAGTGGGCATACCGAAGGCGACGCAAGAAAGGAGGGTTACCTCGGCAGCGGTAGACAATCAATAAACGGCAAACCATCGACATAAAGCAGGGCAGCAGCAGCAGCAACAACAGAAAGAGCAGCAGCAGGGGCAGCAGCAGCAGCAGGAGCCGCAACGACAGCGACAACTACTCTGTATGCTCACCTTAAAAAGAGGAGGAGTGCAGGAATTTAGAATTTCAAGTTTCATGCGAATAGCTCACTATAGTTTAGCATTTTGACTGACTTCTATTAATAGGCCCTTTTAGTCGGATTCGCGTAGGTCACGCCCTTGGCATTTATTTACCTGGTATGAGGAAGAGTGGGTTGGAAAAAACTAAACCTACAAAAAAAACGTGCATGGTACACGTCAAAGGTGGCGCACGGTAGAGCCAGGGGTCGGCGGGGCATACTCAATCCAGCAAAGCATAAGGGGAACCAATTGGACTTCACCCACCACCACCGCAGCATTATTAATTAATGCATCTCTAATATCGACAATATTTCCACCGCATTCATTTGTGCATCCCGCCGGCTGTTTCTCTCGGGAATTCGATCGACGACAGTCGCCTAACTCTAGAAGTAGGTCGCACGCTGTTGTGCCGAACTGAGCAAAGCAGCGGCTTCAAGAGGGTCTATATAAATGCTGTACTTAACTGAGCATCGGACATGCCTACAACCGGTATAACCATGCAGGAAGGCATTGTTCACCGTCAGTCTGAGTATTGGTGCTGTTGTCCTTGCCGTCGTACTATCGATAAAGACAGAACATAATCCTCATGTGTCGGGATCGATGTGTACTACAGTTTCCGTCATCCTAGAGGTGTTGGCGAAGGTGGCCAAGGAGAGCCGACTTGAGGGGTTGTACTGCTGTTCTAACATGCTGTTTAAACGGTGGTGTATCGCATGAGGACATATTAGTTTGGAAGACAAAACTGAAAACAATAACTAAAAAAACAAAATGAAGAGTATGGGCATCAACATTAACTCTATTTCCAAGTTAAAAAGTGGGCATCAAAGATAGTTATATTGAATTCATACCTAGTAGATATTACGATGTTGATGATGATGTTATAGTTTACCTGGAATTGCACATACCAGGTATAAGTTAACCGCAACTGCGACTTTCGCAAAGACCCGGCATAACACATTTACACTCGGGTGGAACCTAAAACCTAAAAACAGTCGTCTTTTGTGCTCAGGGCCGTTTTTATTATGGAAGAGGCAAACTTCCAATGTTTTTTAATTGTTTTGTCCCGAATCGCGACAAGAATATTCCGACATCAGAGTGTTTGCCACAAAACTTTCTTCGGAAAAGTACTTCCCTTACGCTAAAATAACGTCAAGACACATTCTGCGATAGAGGTTCGCCCTTTTTTTTGTGAAGCTCCCCACTCGAGGAGCTCTATACCTCACCGAAAAAGTGATTTTGAGCAAACTGGAAGTGCAATCCGATGGAAAAATCCGTGGGCCATCTACACAAAAAAAAAGGATATGGCCAAAATAGAAGGACATTCGGACGATTTTGGGTTAAGGATCCCCGTCATCCAGAAAATGAAAACTCCAAAAAGCGCTACCTTTATCGTAGAACGCGTCTCAATGCCCTTCACATCACGGTTTTTTGGTGAGTTTGCGTTGGAAGTAAACTAAAACCCCCCGTTGGCGACGCCCCCAAAACTGGGGGTTGCCATAATCGCTTTTGCGTCTCGTCAAGTGAAGTGACCGCAACCAACTCGGTTAACCGTGTCCGTCTGCCGCCCGCAGGTGCTTTACTTCTACATAACTGTTCAGCATACTTCAACGATCAAACGGTTTTTGGTCACAACTCGGCAACTCGAGACGGAGGTGAGTCATTTTGCAGCGGGACTGGAACTCCTGAGCCACACGTGATATCCTGCCGTTTTTACGGGGTTGGTTATTATGGAACATTCAAAAATCGACTCTCGCTACCGTAACCGTTGACATCAACGAAATACCCGAGGATAGACACATTCACCTTTTATAAAGCACCACCCCCGCCTAGTAGTTGCCTCCCGAGGATAGACACATCCACCTTTTACAAAGCACCACCCCGCCTAATAGTTGCCTCCCGAGGATAGACACATCCACCTTATACAAAGCACCACCCGCTTAATAGTTGCCTCCCGTGGATAGACACATCCACCTTTTACAAAGCACCACCCGCTTAATAGTTGCCTCCCGAGGATAGGCACATTCACCTTTTACAAAACACCACACGCCTAACAGTTGCCTCCAACAGTTGAGGAGCCGACACTGCGCACCGTCAGGTGAGCGAATATACACTAACATTGCACATATTATTATTGGTCCATAGGTGCTATATATGCCGAAGATGGATCGCAGATTCAGGTTGACGGCCAAACCTCGTTTGGAAACAATTCGGCGAATAATGGAGGTGAGCAAGGGGCATTTTGTGCGTAGTTTCAAGGAGAAAGGTTGTTGTCTCATGAGCCGGCGGACGCCTCTATAGCGTATTCATTGTGGCAAACGGCAGCGTGAAAAGGCCTTTGATGCGTTCCACACGGTAAGATATCCGGGCCGCGCAGAGGGGGACTTATTGTGTTCCCAACATAACCTCACAGACGAGGTTCCTTATGACGGGAGTTGCTTCGTGTATTTCCCCCAACGTCAGTAGTATAACGTTGTAATGCATGCTCGACACATGCTACGATAGAGGTGCGCCCATTTGTTTCTGGGGATCCTGACTTTAGGGCGCTCTGAAGCTCACCCACCAACTGATTTTGAGTGAACTAAAAGTGCGACCCGATGAACAAACCCATGGCCTATAGGTATACAAAAAAAAAATGGACTGAAAAACAATGGAGTTTTCGACGATTTTGGGTTAAGGGGCCCCCGTCATTCAGAAACAAAAAAGCCAAAAAGTGCTACCTCTATCGTAGCACCCGTCGCTCCAGTGATGCTTGCATCAGATCAATCGACACGTGGCTCCTCACTTGAGGAGATCCGCACTTCCTCCCAAAACTATGTACGAGAATGTACGTAGAAGTCATCCCACAGTAGGGATGCACCAACAAAGTTTCTGGGTTCCTGACACGCGAGGAGCTTAATATCTCATCCGAAACATGACTTTTCCAAGATTTTTGTTCGCGCAACCCGATCAAAATGTCTATCCGCTAGTTAGTCCTATAACAAATGCACTCGTAAAAGGATCATATTATACCAACCTGTAGTTCCTCACTTCAGGAGCTCAACCGGTCAGGAACGTTTGACTCAAAAAGTGCAACCTACCGTGGGATGACTCGTAGGAGAACTCGATTCACGTTCACATGGCCTATAGGATATACCGAGTAGTGGACGCATTCTACGATAGAGGTGCAGCATGTTTTTTTTCTGAAATTCCTCGCTTGAGGAGCTCTTATGCCTCACCGAAAACCCGAGTTTGAGCAAACTAAACGTGCAATCCGATGAGCAAAACCGTGGCCCATCTATACATACAAAAATCATACCGGTATGGCAAAAATAGAATGAAATTCCGCCGATTTTGGGTTAAGGAGCCCCATCATCCAGAAAGAAAAAACGCCGAAAATTGCTGCCTCTATCGTAGAACGCGTCAGTGGGGTAAATCACAGGTAGTGTTCCAACGCCGATAAGCGGATCCCCTGTTGAGGAGTTGAGAACCCCTGCCTTTCAGACGAATAAATAAAATCCAAACATCGCTCTCACTACCGGAACCCACGGTTTTATGATAGGCTTTGTCTAGTTGTTTTCGATTCGGTCATCGGTTTGCGCATACGATTTGTAGTGGGGTCGGATTGTTTGCGTGATATATAGACTATAGAGTTACTCTTGAGGAATATCCTACAAGTTGCTGTGTGCTCCCCTTAGCGTAGCGGGCCCCTCTTATGACGCCAAGTAGCTGCCGCACTGTAAAACGTCGGACTCAGGAGCATGCTACTGTAGGGGTAGTACGCGATAGTGTTAGGGCTACCCACTTGCCGAGGGCCGTTTCTCGTCCATTGATACTATCTGGGTAACTTGTACGGACAACGCAATAAAAAATCATCACATTGGCTAGGCACGGCACGGGCATCGCAAGCGGTACTCGGTGGTGCCTGAGGTAAGGAACCCCGTTAGTGGCATCGTGCTGGGCTCAATGACCAACGTGGCCGCCGTACCATGGCTCTACCACCCACCCGTGAGGCTACACGGGTGCTCCAACCTATACTTGGGTTCCCCATGCGAGAGGCTCTACACCTCACATAAAACCACGTTTTGAAGAGATATGAATAGATTGGTAGGTACCGGAAACCAATCTAAACCGGAAACCAATCTAAATCAGCCCTCCTTTTGAAACCGCACTTACTTACTTGGTAGTTCGAAATATTTAGGAGCCCCGTCAGTGAAAATATTGTTTGCCGCAGTGGTACACGCTTGTACCGTACGGTGGTGCACGGTTAGGTCCAGGCAACATACACTTCGGGTATATCAACCGCCCTAGCTGGCTGTTTTCTCAACCTGTACTTATGATTCAAGCCACGGGTACCTCCTCTCCATCTCTCCATTGTTTGACCCACTCCATCTTTTGATGTTTCTTCCTTGTCCTAGGTGCCTTCGGCGTTGAAGGGTCGGAGCTGTTTTTCGATGGCAGCACATCGTTTACGGACAACACGTGTTTTGGTAGTGGGGGTGAGAACGGCACCGTATGATGTGCATATTGTTCATAACCATGATACAGTATTACCATTGTTAAAACCTCCAGCCGGATGTGAACTCTTTTTCGTTGCACTTCACCTATTTTAGTGCCACGTACACTATCGATCGGTACGGGCCCCCCCCCCTCGCTGCTGCCAGTTGTCGTCTATCCCGGGGTGGCCGTGCAGTAGAATAGGGCCTACATTGAGACCAAAATCTGTCTTTCCCAGATTTCGGTGGTTTTCCTCCATGCCCGTATATTAGCGGCGGGATACACGTGTATGTTGACTGTGATTCACAGACAGACAACTTCTACGATAGCAGTAGCACGTTTTAGCGTTTTTATTTTCTGGATGACGGGGCACCTCAACCCCAAATGACTTACTAATAGTATAGGAATCTCTTTCTGTGTTTGCCATAATATGCGCTTTCTATGTATAGATGGGCAACGGGTTTGTTGACCGGATTGCACTTTCAGTTTTAGCTCAAAAACAGTTTTTCGGTGAGGCATAGAGGTCCTCAAGCGAGGAGCTTCAGAAAAAAAGATGCTTCACCTCTATCGTAGAATGCGGCGACAGTTGGGGCCGGAGGAATCTGATGGGCCAAGTTGGTTTGGCCAACGGTGATTGCAATCGTGAGGCGCCGATGATGGTCTCGTGACCATCCGCCCTCCACGAGAGCGAACGCTGCCGCTGTTGGTGTATGCTGCCACCGTACCATTCGGATTGAAACCAACGAAACGAAGGCCGGTGAGGACAAGTTGATTGAACAGATCCAGCCCGAACTCAATGACTGGGCAGAGTCGGGATAAACCAACTCAATGCCTGGGCAGAGTGGGGATAAACCGGCATAAATCGATGTTCAACCTTAACAACATTACGCATAATCTGGATATCGTAATAGTTCTGCACCGCCTTGTAATCCATCGAACGGCGTCTACTAGTAGTATGTCGTTCACGTAGTATTTATAACGTGTTCCACCCAAACGAGATATCAGGTTTGTACAGTGGTATAACTACACCCGTTTAATGGCTGTGCTTTGGATACATACAGCAGATGATAATTATTGTAGCCGCAGATGCCGGGCGAGAAAAATATATCCAGTATGCCAAGCTATTACGGCCGCGCCGTGTGCAATAGGTGTAGAAAGTCTCATCCATTTTGAGCTTTATTTCCATTCTTTTACTGATGTGATGCGCATTGTCCTTGTTGTCGTTGGCAATATATCAAACCCGCGTCTTGTTTCACTTCGTTGGTACTAGACAGGGCCTAAAGCCTCTAGAATAAACGGTAGATGAAGAATATTGCACAATTGGATAAGGAACAAACACCTTGGTTTGTCGAACGTGGGCGAAACAACGAAAGCAAGTTCCACATCCCATACCCTTGGAGCCGCCAGCAGGAGTAGTAACATATCAGAGGAGTTACAAGCTTTAATCTACGAGTTTTGAACAATACGTACGTGATTCAGAAAGTGGTCACTTGGTTCTAGTGCGACCCCCCAATATTTAAGTATCTGAATCAGGAGTGTGACTTACAAAGATAGTGTGTTTCGATCATACCTGGGGATATCAAAAACGGTACACCTGGTTACCATCGGCACCCACCTTCTTCCCATACCCTGCATCCCCGTACCTGGTAGTTGGCGTGTCCCGGGTCGTAAATATCGTACGGCTGCAAAGCCGACTAACCCGTCTAAACCGGCCCGCACCATGACAACACGTTTACGGGTGTCATTTCATGATACACTTAACGATTAAGACGTTCTTCCTCCTCCTCCTCCTCCTCCTCCTCCGCCTCCTCCTCCTCCTCCTCCTCCTCCTCCTCCTCCGCCTCCTCCTCCTCCTCCTCCTCCTTCTCCTCCGTCTCCTCCTCTTTCTCACTCGCAG
>JBBMKB010070322.1:0-14278 GCA_037833945.1 Alaria marginata
ATCTCGTATACTTTCGTCCTCTACCACACCACTCTGTGGTTTTATAAAATACGCGGTCCTGCGACCTGTGGGCGTTCGCCGCCTAAAACCCTTGGCATCAAATCGTATGCCTTCATGCTTTCGTCCTTTCTGTTAATAATGTTGTGGAAGTACTCAGCCCTGCGACCGGCGGCCGCCCAGGCCGCCGGCGAAGCCCCTTGTAATCTGTACGATCTGTATGATCTGTATGATCTGTATGATCTGTATGATCTGTATGATACCGTAACATGCGTCACGGTATCGCTGGCGGTATCGCTTCGCGTGGCGAGAGCTGGCGGCAACAGTGCCTGGGTTGCCAGCACTCCTCATCGCCTTGAAAGGTGTCACGAGCTGGGCGGTCACACGGAGACAGCAGTAGCGGTACAACGCTAACGGTAGCGGAACTGTACTGAAACGATCACGGTATATATCAGTAGCGGTAGCGGCAGCGGTCACAATGGCGGAAACGTCGACGGTATGTCAACGGTGACATCGGCGGTCAGTGTGACTGTACTATCAAAGGTAGCCCCGACGGTAACACAAGCGAAATATCAGCGCTAACATAAAAAAGCAACGGCATCATCAGCGACACAGCAACGCTAACACCAAAACAGCAACGGTGTCATCAGCGGTGACAGCAACGGGAACATCAAAACAACAACGGTATCATCAGCAGGAACAACAACGGGAACATCAACTTTTTTTTTACCGTATCGGTAGCGATAACTGTAATCCCAACGGTAACCGCAAAGATCACAGTAGTGGTAATACCAGCAAAAACTGCAACGGTACATCAACGGTGGCTGTAACGGTATTATCGGTGGTATCACCGACGGTAACCGTAGCGGAAACTGTAACTCCAACGGTAACTTTGTTTTTTTTTTTCATCCTCCGGCGGATGGGGAAAAATAAAGCTTACGCTCACATCAACCGTAACACCAACAATAGCATCAACCGTAACATCAGCGCAAACATGGACGGTAACGGCGGTGGCAGTATCGGCATCGTCAGCGATGGTAGTAGCGGCATCGGTAGCGAAAACTGTACCATCAACGATATCGTAAACGCTAAAAGTGGCAAAAGCTGTAACTGAAACGGTAGCATGACGGATACTAGTAACGGCATTAAATCAACGCTAACATCAATGCTAACGTCACTGGTGCATCATTGGTAACATCGACCGCGACAGTAACTGCAATATCAAAGATCAAACCCAAACGAAATCATCACCGAAAAAAATAACGCTAACACGAGCGGTAACAGGAGCGGCGGTAACATCAGGGGTGGTAACATTAGGGGTAACCATGTCGGTAGCGGTAGGGATAACTGGAAACCCCCAACGATACCATCAACGGTACCATAAACTGTAGCACCAACGGTAACAGTAGCCGTGACGGTAGCTCCAAACTGTTTCACCAACGGTAACATCAACGCTGACATTATAATGGTTGTATAAACGTGGTGACACCAACGGTAACATGACGATGGTACAGACAGCGACACTAACGGTAACATCAAGGGTTACAATATAGGTAGCGGTGGTGTTATCTATAAACCCCCAACGGTAACATCAACGATGACATCAACGGCAACGAGGGTCTAACGCCCTTTTTGCTAGTCCTTTCAGCCTGAATCCTCACAGCAGCAGTAGTTTCTACCAGTCGGTTACCAACCAGCTTCCTGTACTCTGGGGTATGCTTCTCTTCCCTATTATTAATAGCACAAGTAGTACCCGTCCTGTCCTTGTTGCTCTCTAAGCAACCCTGGTTCAATCTCACACGTACTTGCTCTATCATATACGTAGATGTCCCCGAACCAACTAGCCTTCCATATGTTGATATTCAATACCGTTCCACAATCCCCAGGTTTCCTACATTCAATCTTGCACTTTTTATATGACGGGGGTGCCTGAAGCTCTTGCATGAGTCGGGCGGTATCAGTAACGGCAACATGAGTGCTAACCCTAACCCTAAGACAGTAACGGCAATAGTAACGGTATCATGAACGGCATCATCGCCGGTAACGCACGTCCGACGCGCCTTTTTTTACTTTTGACGACAGGGATGCTTGAAGCTGTTGCAAAAGTCAGGCACGAATCTGGAGCTGGACATGACGCAAGGCTCCAAGGCAAGTACAGTAGTGGTCCCTCCATAGTGCAGGTTGAGTAGTGCCGGTTGCCTGCTACAGTGCCGGTCAGATGCAAGGCTCAAAGGTAAGTGCGGTAGTGTTCCTTGTACAGTGCCGGTTGAGTAGTGCCGGTTGCCCGCGATACTGCCGGTATGACGCAAGACTCAAAGGCAAGTACAGTAGGAGTTCCTCTATAGTGCCGTTTTCCGCTACAGTGCCGGTATGATGCATGGCTGCCCCAAGATAGGTACAGCAGTGGTCCCTCTACAGTACCGTTTGCGTCGTGCCTGTTGCACCGCTATGTCGCCTGCGAAATCGTTTGTCACGGATGAGAACAACTAGTAGTGGCAATATGCGGAGTAGTGCCGGTTTCCGCTATAGTGCCGGTATTGTTCGGCTTGCGTATACTGGCGCTGTAGACGACTGTACCGGTTTTAGAAGAGTGAGGAATTGATCGCCATGCGCGCAGCGTGGTGGATGGCACTATTACGGGGGAACGTAGTTTATAGGACCAAATATTGGTACGAACATAGATAAATATATTGGTTTTTGTGTCTACCGTAGGTCCTATTAACTACGTTCCCCCGTAATAGTACTTGCTGTTCGCTCTTCCCATAATAGACGCTTGGTATTGTTTCATTGGGCGTGTTTCGGTCAATGTACATATGCCATACCTGGTAGGTTGTTTTTTGCGTTTGCCTGTAAGAGGTGTCCAACTGTTCTATTTATAGACTAGTGGTCCCTCTATAGTCCCGGTATATGCCAGACGGAAGCACCGGCACTATAGCGGAAACCGGCACTACTCCGCATACTGCCTCTGCTCGTTGTTCTCATATGTGCCAAAATATTTATGAGGCACTATAGCGGACAAGCGGCACTACTCGACCAGCACTATAGAGGGACCTCTTCTGTACTGACGTGAATTTCTCTCTTTTTTGTTTTTTTTTTCCCCACAGCTGCTGACGTTGGTATCGAACGACCTGTTGAAAAAGCCAAGGCCCAACGAGGACGACGTGACTACGATATACACTGCTCTCAAGGTGCGTACGGTCAAGTTTTGCTGTTTTTTCTACATTATTTAGACTATATTATTCAATATTATTGGTGGTCTACTTCGTGTATGAGAGGCATTGTTTCCACAAAATCTCCACCAGGTATTTTAATTATTAATATAAAATAGTATAGCGATCTATTGCAAACTTGATATTGTTTCCTCAAAATCTCTACCAGGTATTTGAATTATTATAGCGATCTATCGCAAACTCTACTATTTCGAAGTATCAATGTAGCCTACCAGGTATGTTCGATGGCTTTTGCCATTGCCGGGGTTGTTCTGGGGGTTGGGTTTGACCTTGGTGTCGCACGACCTATATGGCAGAAACCAAGACCCATTGAGGACGACGTCACACGATATACACGGCTTTTAAGGTGAGCGCCCGTGCGCGCGGTGAAGTTTTCGCAAGTTCACTATCCCTATTATGTGCATACCACTCTGTCCATAGATATAAGGTCCGTTTGATCATAAATTTGAATACAAAACGGTGCTTATATTTACGGACATAGTGGTATGTTAGTTAACCCGTTTAGAGGTGCAAATGACACATTTTACGACGCATGCTGCGTACCATACTTTAATCAGTATAATAGTAGAATGTATAATAGTATAACACCATTAGTATTTGCCTTCTGAGGATGGTCATTCCTTGAGAACCTCTATACGTACCTCACCCAGAAACTTACCTTGAGTAAACTGGAAGTGCTATGCACAATACCCGAGGACCAAACCCATGGTCCAGGTATACAAAATATTTATATTGCAAAAACAAGAATGGCATTCCGACGATTTTGGGTTAAGGAGCCCCGTCTTTCAAAAACTATTTTTGCCATAAATCAAGAGTATTGATATAGCACGCGTCTTCACACTAAAAACAAGCAGTTTGTCTCCGAAAAGGGGGTGTAGTTCTGCATGGGTTAAATTCCTCGCTATCGCTCTTTCTCCTATCGTTTGTCGCTGTTTCTCTCTGAAAATGCTTTGGTTTTGTGTATCGTTTTCCCTCAATCTCACTGTTTCTCGCTTCGTAGTTCAAGGTGTGCGGCTGTGCGTGCGATGAAGTGTTCACACGTTAGGGTTAGGGTTAGGGTTAGGGTTCGGATTATCATTTACCCTGACCCTTTCTCGCCGTCTCTCTCTCTCTTGTGTCCCCCATCTCATTGTTTCTATCGACAGGTGCTTATCGCTGTTTCTTGTCCGTTCTTGTCGTCAATTTCGCTCATATCTTGTCCGTTTTCCTCAATCCCCAATCGTATTTCTCTTGTTCTCGTTTTTTCCGCAGTCGGCTGGGCTGTTAAAAGCGTTCGGATCGTTGGATCTTGATGTCGTACCTGCTAAGACGAGGGATATGTCTCCCGAGAAGCTCATGGACCTTACCGGCATGAATGTGCAAAACCTCGCTCCTGGGCGACCCACGGGCTCTTGGGCTGCTGCGGTGAGATGGCCTAACCTAGCAGCGATGGGTCGATGGGTTAAGCAGGATTTGTTTTTTGGTGTAGGGGGCGGGTGGGGTAGTGTTGTTGTTGTTGTTGTTGTTGTTGTTGTTGGTGGTGGTGGTGGTGATGTTCTTGGTATAGACTGTGGTGTGATACACCATGCACTGCGCTCAGTACGACTTGCCGTTTCAGCTTGACACTCAAGACATCGAACCGCTAAATGGATGCAGGGGGTCCCTGCCGTGGTGAGATACGACATGTGCGCTCAGCACCACTTAACCTCGCTCTGACTCTAAAGTGCTCAGGAAAGCCAAAGGCTGAATGGGCGCGGGGGGTCCTTACTGTAGTTTACTGTAGTTTGGGGTCCCTACTGCAGTGTGCGATACGGAGTCTGGACTAGGCGCACACGACCTGCCATTTCGCGCGAACGACGCATTACACGCCGCTTGCAAATATGTACCAGGTATGATGTACATGTGTTTCAGCAAAATTCTCGACCTCACAGCTAAGGTGTAACTATAATTTTTTCGAGTATAATTTTTGTGGTGAAAATGAACCACCGAATTTGGAAGAAGGAAATGCTAAAATACATGTGCCGCGTCTGACTAAAACAGTTGTGCCGCGTCTGACTAAAATACATGTGCCGCGTCTGACTAAAACAGTTGTGCCGCGTCTGACTAAAACAGTTGTGCCGCGTCTGACTAAAATAGATGTGCCGCGTCTGACTAAAACAGTTGTGCCGCGTCTCACACTATTATACCAAACGAATGTACAAACCTATCAACCAACCAACCAACCAACCAGAAAAACAACCAACCAACCAACGAGCCAACGAACCAACCAACCAACCAACCAACCAACCAATGACGTGACGAACGAACTGCGCAGGGAGCCGGGCTGTTCGGAATGGAGTTCCTTCTGGGGGAGCTGTTGGGCTTGGATCCTCTGCAGACGATCATCCCCCTCACGCTCAGTGAGTGAAAAAACACAACATCCAATGCAGGGCATCCAATCCAGTGTCTTCACTGACAGTCCTGGTGGTGGTGTTGGTGTTGATGGTGTTACTGGTGTTACTGGTGGTGGTGGGGGCGGTTCTGTTAGTGTTGTGGCCGTGGTGGTGATTGTGTTGTTGGCGGTATTGGTGGTGTTGGTAGTGGTATTGGGGGTTGTGGTGGTGGTGATGGTGGTGGTTTCTGCTTGGCCCGGACCCTCTGTAGGCGACCCCCCCCCTCACGCTCAGTGAGTGAAGAACTGCCACACCGTGTGTGTGTCACGGTTTCTTGGCGCCTTGCCATGCTCGATAGTGCTCGTAATGGTGATGGTGATGGTGGTGGTAGTGGTGGTGGTGTTTGCGGTGGTGTTCGTAGTGGGGATGGTGGCTGTGGCGGTGAGGAGAGCGGGGAGGGGTGGATTGGTGGAAACTGTATTTGTGGCGGTGGTGGCCATGAGGGTATTCGGCGGTAGTGGTGGCGGTAAGGGTGGTGGTGTTTGTGGGGGGAGGTTGTGGTGGTGAGGGTGGTGGTGACAGCGGTGGCGTCGAGGGAAGACGGCAGGGGTGGAGGTAGAGGTGGTGGTGGTGTTTAAAAGGGGGGGTGATGGTAGTGGTGTTGGTTGGCCGTGGCCGTGGTGGCGGTGGCGGTGGTGGTGATGGTGGCGGTGAGGACAGAGGTGGTGGAGTTTTGACGGGGTTCATTCGCTCCGTGATTAGCTGTTTGATAGAAAGAGTAGGAAGCGATCCTCGGAGAGACGTGTCTGCTACCGTAACGGGACTCCTTCACATATGGTGCTTCTCGTTCCGTGGGTTTTTGCCCTGGCGTGTCTTAACCTACCCCTGGTGGAAAGCAACGGAAAAAAACGGCTAAATTCCTTCTTAACACGGTTGCAGTTGGTGGTGCCCTGGTGAAGTTTGTGATTCGAGCCCTTGTACCAGGCTGTGAAAGGAGTATTCGTCGGTTTTTATTACACCCTATCATGCCAGGTGTTCATTATGGCGATCACTCCGTCAAGCTTTGGGGCTATAGCAGCGATAATGCTTGCAGCTACAAACCGTGCTTCTCGTCTGTTCAACGTATCTTAGCCTTACCTATAGCAGCGATAATGCTTGCAACAACAAACCGTGCTTCTCGTTCGTTCGACGTGTCTTAACCTTACCGCCGATGGGAAAAAAATCAGGCCTGTTTCTGCTCGACAGGGTTGCGGTTGGGGGTGCCGTGGCGGAGTCTGTGATTCGAGCCCTTGTGCCCGGGTACCGTGAGAGGATTATTCGGCATGAGGCTGGGCACTTCCTGGTGGCCTACCTCTTGGGGTGCCCTGTGCAGGGCTGTTTGCTGGACCCCTTAACGGTGAGTTGCTGGTGTTTGTGTTGGTGGTGTTTGTGTTTGTGTTGGTGGTGGTGGTGGTGGTGTTGGTGGTGGTGGTGGTGTTGGTGATGGTGGTGGTGGTGGTGGTGGTGGTGGTGATGGTGGTGGTGATGGTGGTGGCCGTTGTGGTGGTGGTGTTGTTGGTGGTATTTGTTTGGGGTGATGGTTGGTGAAAGTGTGGGTGGTGGTGATGTTGGTCGGGGTGGTGGTAGTGGTTACCTCCTATTAGTTGTGGTCTACCTCTTGCGGTGCCCCGTGCAGGGCTGTTTGCTGGACTCCTTAACGGTGAGTTGCTGCTGGTGGTGGTGGGCGTGGCTGTGGTGGTGGTAATGGTGGTAGGGGTGATTGTAGTGGGCTGTGGTGGTTTTGGTGGTAGTGGTTGTGGGTTTGGTGGTTGGAGGTGGGGTGGCGGAGGGGTGGTGGTGGAGTTGATGGTTGTTGTGGTGCCGGTATTGCTGGTGGTAGTTGTGCAGGTGGTGGGGGGATGTTGGCGGTTTGGGTGCTGACTGTCGTAGCGGTTGTTGTGGTGGTGGTGGGAATTGTGGTCGTGATAGTGGTGGCGGTTGTGGGGGTGGTGCACTACCTTTGGTCAAGACCAACAAGGCTTTCGGTCATAACCAACTCTGTTTGTGGTCAAATAACTTTCTGGTCAAACCCACCTCTCTTTCGTGAGGAACAGGTATTTTGGGTCGAAGTTAACTATTTTTGGTGAAAACAAACACGCTATCAAAACATTCAGGTGGGAAGGTTTTCTTCAGCAAGGTACGGTGTTTTGCGGACCCCACTCTCGCCCTCCGGGAAATTGACGCGATCGGCGACCAACCGTTTCACCATCGTCCTCATTAACAACAATTTTGATCAAAACCACCATTACTTTTGGTCAAAACCGACACTGCCTTTGGTCAAAATGGACCCTTTCTGGCCGAAACTCACACTGCTTTAAGTCAAAACTAGGTCTACGTTTGGTTAAAACCAATACCTGTTTCGGTCGAAACCAGGATTACTTTTCATGAAAACCAACACTCGCTTTGATCAAAACCGACAGTACTTTTGGTCAAAACCGACACTGCTTTTGGTCAAAATGGACACTTTCTGGCCGAAACTTGCACTACTCTAAGTCAAAACTAGCTCTACTTTTGGTCGAAACCAACACCTGTTTCGGCCGAAACCAGGATTACTTTTCATGAAAACCAACACCAATTTTGATCAAAGCCGACACTACTTTTGGCTAAAATGGACACTTTCTGCTCAAAACCAACACTGCTATTGGTCAAAAGTAATATTATTTTGGCTGAACTGAACACTTTCTGGTCAAAACCAACTATCTTTGGTAAAAAAACTACCAGGTTCTTTGTTTTGTGAATAACATGCCGGTTTGGTGAGAACCAACTATTTTTGGTAACTATGTTTGGACTACCGTTGGTCAAGACCAACTATGTTTTTGGTCAAAATGAAGAATTTTTGGTCAAACGTTACCATTTTTGGTCAAAAACAGCAGTTTCGATCAACAGTATATTTTTTTGGTGAACGGTAACTCTGCTCCCGATGAATAACTAAACTCTTTTTCGGTGAAAACCAACTATTTTTAATATAACTAACCTTTTGGTGAAACCCAACGCTTGTGGTCAGGTGGGCAGGTTTGCTTCGTCGGGGGCACAGGGGGGCACGGTTTTTGCGGACCCGACCTTCGCCAAGGGCATGTCTTCGGGGAAATTGACGCGGTCGGCAATTGACCGTTTCACGATTGTGCTTATGGGAGGGATCGCCGCGGAGTCTATCCAGTACGGGAACTCAGAGGTGAGTTTCTTTGACAAGAGGGATTGGTGGTTTTCTTTTTTTTGTTTGGTATATTTTACTTTTTTTGTGCTATATGTTTTGTTTTTGTTTTTGTTTTATTTTTTGTTTGTTATGCGGCGGTGGTTTGTTTACGTCGTAGGATAAACTGATGCGGTTGACGATCGTTTCGCCGTCTTACGTACTAATGGGAGGGATTGCTGCGGAGTCTATCCAGCGCGGACACTCAGAGATGAGCTTGTTTTGAAAAGGGGGCTTGTTTTTTGTCTTCTTGGTCTGATGGTTCACATTATTGATGTGTTGGTTTATTTTTTAGGGGGGCTTGGTTTGTGGCTTTGATTGATGATTTTAGTTTACTCTATTATTTTCCATCGTGCTTATGGGAGGGATTGCCCCGGAGTCTACTTGGCACGATAACTCAGAGGCTGGCTTACCGATCCCGACTCTGCTGCCACCGATTCCGATTGCAATTCCAATTCCTGACCCACTGTTTTAGACCCCAATCCCGATACCGATGACATTCGGATTGTGATTTGTGTTTCAGATTCTGGTGTTTGAACACGGCGGGTCTGCGAACGAGAGGGTATTCATCGGATTTCTCAGCACCATCGCGCACCTATTCCGATCCCGATTCCTGTGCTTCTACGATTTCCGATTCCGATTCTTAAGCCACTATTTTCGATCCCAATCCCGATGCCGATAACATTCGGATCGTGAACACGTTTTCCCGACTCTGGTGATTGAACAATGCTTATCTACGGGCGAGGGGCAACTTATTGGGATCTTTGCCATCATCGCGCCTTATGTTAAGTTGTTGTTGTGATTCCCGTACCGATTGCTCATCCACGTGTTTCGACCCCAAATCCGATACCGATTATATCCCAATCCCAATCCCGCCCCCGACCCCGCTTGTGGTCGTTGAACAGGGCGGGTCAGCGGACGAGGGGGTAATGATCGGTATTCTGAGCACCATCGCGCCTCCATTCGACATGGACCAGATCAAGTCGCAGGCGCTCTGGTCGGCCACCCAGGCTGTGCTCATCATCAACGAGCACAAGGTTAGTGAGAGCCGAGGCTGTGGTCGCTAACGATGTTTTCAGCTGAAGTTGCGGCGAGCGCAACGAAGGCGTTTTCCGATAGGCAATGGTTGAGGTTTCGATGCCACCAGGACCACGTTTTTCTTGATCCATCGTGCCAGATCGTCGGTCCTATTGACCCTGGCACTACCTTTGCCTATATGCGGTGCACGTCCTATTTTATACTTGGTTGTTTGCTGTTGATGTTGATGTTGTCGTCATTGGGTTGAGACGCTAGGTCCCTCCGATGCCCTAGAGAGGTTAAACACGAAATGTGCTTTTACGCGACCGACACATCACCCACTCAAAACGGTCAGTCTCACGGTTGACGTGCTTGTACGAATACCATAAGTACCGAGGCCAATCATACTTTAGCCAAACGTGTTTTTTTCACGGGGATGGTCGGGCTTAATTTCGTAAACTCCACCTCTTACGGGCCTCCACTCCTCGTTTAGTTTCGGTCACTCCTTATTGTTATGTACTTGGTGGGCTATCTCTGCACCGAAGTATGGTGTAAATGATAATGGTATATTCTATTATGCTATATCAACAATTATCCACGAACTATCAACGTTCATTTCCGCAACGTCCCGATGTGAGGAAGTGAGGAAGTTTGTGAGGCCCTGGAGGTGGCTCAGCTGAGTATCCACGTCGATCGGTCGACCTCACACCTGATGTATACTTCTGTTACATATTAATGCACCCCTTGTTTTCACCTTTCAGGGTCTCTCACTACCGACTACCGGTTGCATGCCATTGAGCGTAGGGGCCGTTTATTCTATAGTTCCTCGAGATAAAATGTAAGCCTATCCACTAACTATTACGGGGGAACGAAGCTAATAGGACCAAATATTGGTAGTAAAAATAGAGAAATATATAGGTTTTTCTGTCTACCGTAGGTCCTATTAACTACGCTCCCCCGTAATAGGAGGATCTAACGTGTATTTCTGCAACGACCCGATGTCAGGAAGCGTATGAGGCCCTGGTGGTGGCTCTTTCTAGCGGCGCGGAACTGGGAGAGTGCGTGAGGGCGATGGAGAAGGAGCTGGCGAAGAAACCTTTGCCTGGAGATGTTCGACGGGAAGACCTCAAGGTCAGTGTTAGTTTGTTTTTTATTTGGTTCAACTGCAGCTGTGCATCGTACAGATTGTCTCCCAGCTTGATTTTCCTCTGCATGCTGTTGTTTGAAGGCTGAGCGGACTTTGCGCCCGCTGCCGTTGTTTGGAATTATATATCCGAATGTGTTTGCTCAATAACCACCCGCATGAGCCAACGCGATTGGCCGAAATTACAACTGCACCCTCCTTTGTGAGGAAACAAAATACCTCTGGAAGTTGAGTGGGATTAGTTTTTTCAGTGGGAAGAGAGCTACGCTGATTTTGGGTTTGGGAAAGAGAGGTTTAGGCGGCAAACTCCTGTACTGAGTGCTGCGACCCTAAAGGGGCCGTGCTAACCTTACGCCTGCCGCCGTGGTTAGTTACCGTATATATGATGGATGTTTTTACTAAAACCAGCCGCGATCACCGGCGAACGTGGTACATACTAGGGGTGGTTGTCCGCCACATGAGCCAGCGCTACTGAGAAAACCAAGCGGAGCGGGCGGCAGCTAAAGCACACCCCACACCAATTTCAAGTAATTTGTCGCCGAAAACCCTCTTTACCGCTAAAACAAATATCCCGCTCTACACTACTTTCAAGTGATTGATTGCTCCCAAACAAACGGGAGTGGGGTTTTAAAGTTAAGCTTACTGGACGCCTGCCTCCGTGGTTGTGTGTGATCGATGACTGCATGATTAGCAGCCGCGATCGATCACCAGCCGACGGTGACGAGGCACGAGAGATCGTGGTGCGCCCCATGAGCCACCACTACCCAAGAGAAGAGATTGGCCGCAAAAATGCACCGCACACTCCCCCCACACTAAATCAAGCAATTTGTCCCCCAATCGTGGTTGCTAAAGGGTTACGCTAAGTTTAAGCCTGCTGCCGTCGCTTTTGAGGTTTTTATCCGGACGATAAACAGCCGCGGTTCCCAGCGGGCGAGGTTCGAGGGGTGGGTATGCGCCGCATGAGACAGCCGTGCTGGTCGAACCAAGGAGAGCAGGCGGTACCAGAAGTGCATCCCACACTAATTTGAAGTAATTTACCCTCTCCAATGCTAAAGGGATAATAAATAATGTTTTTACCGTTGCAATAATTATCCCCCACACCGGATGAACAGACCCATGGCCTAGGTACACAAAAACGTAAATATTGCAGAACACAAATGACGTTCCGAGGGTTTTGGGTTCAGGCGCCCGGCGACTTGGAAATTATTTACGCCTAAAAGTGCCACCTCTATCGTATCGCACGTCGAGGGTGGGGTCGTAAAGTTAGGCTGTTTTTTCGCCCGCCGCTGTTTGTATGATTCATCCGGTTGGGTTCACACAAAAAAAAATTGCCGTCATCACCAGCGGATGAAGTACGAGGGATGGTTGTGCGCCGCGTTAAGCCAGCGCTACTGGGCAGACCAAGAGGAGAGGTTGGCAGCAAAAGTGCATCCCACACTCCCCCCACACGAAATCACTACACCAAGCAATTTGCCCCCAAAAACGTGGTCGAAATTCTGAAGGGCTAAGCTAACGTTTCAACCGCTGCCTTCGATACTACTCATCTATTCGCTTTTTAACTTACACAAAAACAAACCAGCCGTGGTCCCAGTGGACGAGGTACGAGGGGCGGTTGTGCGCAGCACGAGCCAGCGCTGCTAAGCAAAGGAAGCGGGGCGGGCGGCAGCTAAAGTACACCCCGCACTAGTTTCAAGTGATGTGTCCCCTAAAACGCGGGTACGGTGCTGAATGGAGTATTAACCCCACACTAGATCAAAGTATTTCCCAGGTGTTTCCCGCCTAAAATCGTGTGTGTGGGCTTCTAAAGTGTACCGCTCTGACCCGAAATATAAGCACCTTATACGTTATAATACTAGTACAGATCGGTGCTTATGTTTCAGTTCAGAGTGGTAGACGCTATAATATTAGTACAAATCGGTGCTTATGTTTCAGTTCAGAGTGGTAGCTGGTTTTGAGTCCGCAACCGTGGTTTGTGTGTTTTGTATCATAAAATTTTGAACGAACATCAGCGGCGATGACAAGCGGATGGGGTACGATCAATGGTGTGCACCGCATGAGCCAACGCTGCTGGGCGAAAATACAACTGCACCCTCCTTTTTGACGACAAGTTGGTTGCTATCCGAGTGGTTTTATGTTTGCTGTGTAAGAGGGCTAGGCTTATTTATCCCTTGCCCGCTGCCATCGTTTCGGCTGCTCTATCCGGATTTCTCGAAACGAGTGACAGCCGCGGTCACCGGCCGATGAGGTACGAGGGATGGTTGTGCGCCGCATGAGCCAGAGGTACTGGGCTAACCAAGAAGAGCGGGCGGCAGCAGCGGTGGCGTCTGCCGGCACAGGAGCGTCCTCTGGATCGGTGGCCTCGAGGGTCGCGGACAATGACAAGGCCATGCTGGACTTGCAGAGGAGAGTGGAGGGTAAGTAAGCGCGTGTACACATGCTATGATGAAGGTGTACCTTTACTGTGTGTGTGACACATGCTATGATGAAGGTGTACCTTTACTGTGTGTGTTTGACACATGCTATGATGAAGGTGTACCTTTACTGTGTGTGTGACACATGCTATGATGAAGGTGTACCTTTTTTTGTTTTCTTTCTGAGGATGGTGATTACTCGGGAGGGTAAGTAAGCGCGTGTTACTGTGTGTGTGTGACACATGCTATGATGAAGGTGTACCTTTACTGTGTGTGTGTGACACATGCTATGATGAAGGTGTACCTTTTTTTGTTTTCTTTCTGAGGATGGTGATTACTCGAGGAGAATTACTGTATACCCCACCCGAAGAGTTCTTTTGGGTGGAAATTAGAGTGCCACCCGATGACCCACCAACCCATGACCTGGGTATAAAAAATATTCATAGGGCGAAACAAGAAATGGCATCCAGACAGTTATATGGGTTAAGGAGTCCCGTCATCCAGAAAATCAAAGTTGCTAACAAATGCTATACTAATACTAGTGTTAATAATATTAGTATATCACGCGTGGTGTTCCTGACACTAATCCGTTATTTCTTATTTACACCGTAAAAACAAAGCTCTTTGGTCGCAATCTAGTATGTATCGTATATGGTTAGTAATATCACGTTTTGGACAAACTATTGTTGCGTGCTGTTCTTGCAGAGAAGGGTGGATGGTGGGTAATAGAGGATAGGGGCAAGCACTTTTTTTAGGAAACAAATCTGATTGGCTGGTTTCCTCAACTAACGACTACCTGGTACCTTGGTACACTACCTGGTATATATGTATACGTATGTTTGTGACTTTTTTTTTTGCTTTCGATCATATCTCTTCGTACGCGCACTTTTAGCCCGAGC